>BQNB010055141.1:0-37539 GCA_026074375.1 Tanacetum coccineum
TTCCTCATCATTCCTAATGCATTAAACAATCACATACGACAACACCCCGCAGCGAAGCGCGGGTTTATATCCTCGTTACAAGTACAATAATCCAGGCATCAAACCGTTGAAATAGTTTTATATCTTCATTAGTGAATAAAACAGATAGATTAGGAGTATATACATTTTCACACTTAGCTCTTTTCACCTTCTTCGTCGCCATCAGAACCACCACTGATTTTGGCTATATCTTTCGTTATATCTTTTCCCAATTGTTCCACCTTGTTCTTCACCTCGTCCACGGTCTCAAAAATTGCATCACGTGCCAGGTCCACCTGGTCTGCCCCAATAGGATGTTTTCCAGTGACGTAACTATACATCCAGTACACGAAGAAGGCTGGGACCCACAATGGGCTAAAGATGATCATGGACCAAAAGATAGTCGCAACTTTTGATATTTTAGCTATGTTTTGGTATAGTTGCTGGTTGTTAGAGACGGGCTGCACTTCTGAACCATTTCGAGCCATTTAAGTGTTCTGATGCAAAGATCTGTCCGGTATGTGGTTTATAGAGGCGAGTAGCGTGTTTATAGTGCAAGGTAAAGAAGTGTCGTTGATAGTGCCGTGGCACGTGATGCTGGTGGTAATGAACATGTGAAAAATGGTTATATGCATGAAACTAAAGGTGAAGTAGTAGCTTGTGATTGATGGACAATGTGGTCACAAATGACAAATTATAGTAGAGACTTGCCCACAATGTTTTCCATACTAAAAATAAGTTCTTTTAGTACATAAACTATGGTTTGAAATAAACAAATTTCAATGTATATCGAGCTTTTTGCGGTTTAATCCATATCTTATACTGAACAACTTCTGGCAATCTGATCAATTGATGATTTAAATTCTCTCATGAACTTTGAGATCTCACAATCATAAAGTCCTTTCAATTTTCAGGAATTACACATGACATCAACTCACAATGAGGTCTGAATTTATAACTTATTTCGTTTCATAGACCTATCACAGCGGATACCTTAATTTAAGGTGACCAGTTAGATAAGCCGCATGATTGATCAGTTGTGACGGTTTGTTGCTATAAACGTGTAAACTAATAATATTTAACCTGAAGCGTAGTATTTTTCATGTTTTTAAATTAAAATTTTATACCGCCTCATCTATTAGATGGATTAGGCCCAAACCCGGTTTGTATGTTGGGTACATTAGGTTAATAGAGTTAGGGTTACTCTATAAATAGTGGTTAATAATAAAGTTATACTCACGGGTTTTCATTGTTAAACCAAAATAAATCTAAAATCCAAGGTTTGACAGGTTCACACCCGGCCCTTCATTATGACATTTCCAAAGATAGTCTACAAGTGTGTGTACTGATGGTCATGACTTTGAGGGTTTTGGCTACTTTTCGAGTTGGGGTGGAATCATTTTGTACCATTTTGAAGTGCTTAATTAACGGTTGGGGTGTGTGTGTGTGATTTTTGAGTGAGACGAGTAGGTGTTTATAGCGGAAGGTGAACTGAGGAGGTGGTTTTTAAATTGAGAAATGCTACATCCACAAAAATTATACAAAAAAAATATCCACACATACATGTGTCATGTCAAAGATTGTTCGTTGTGTTATAGAGTATGCATGAAAGTAAGTTATTCATGCTTAATGTAATATCTCAAAATACTCATTATGCTTCATCTGCAAATAAAATTATCATTTAACTTAATGTTGTTTCGGTCAAGAGATCATTATACATAACCGGGTCCACACCTTTCATACGAAAATACGAAATTGCCCTTGTCTTCTTCCCTACCCCTTTGGAAAAACATATGCAAACTGCAACATTGTACATCATCTTTTTACAGCATTTGCACAAGAAGAAATCTCCACTTATAAGTACGATCCAACAGTCCGTGTAGACGAGTCAATCGTTCATACTCTCTTTAAGGCTATAAAGATTCACCGATTTCACTCGTCATATTTTCCGAAAACTATGCCGATTCTTACTTGGGCTTAAAAGAGCTTGCATTTATTATGAAATGCAAGGATGAGAGAGGGCTAATTGTCATGCCCGTATTCTATCACGTGGATCCTATAGATGTGCAAAAACAAACTGGTAAGGATGGAGAAGCTTTGGAAAAACATGAATTAGAGAAGATAGAAAAAGTTGTATTTTGAAAAAAAGCACTCGTGGATGAAAGTAGCATCCCTGGATGGGAAGTCAATCACATTGCCAATGGGTAACTTTCCTAGCTCTTTGTTATGTATGTAATATACCTTATGAATGCTGAGTTATTATGATTATAAAGAAATCGTTACACTACAAATACATTGTGTATATGTGGTTCCAATTGTGTCGCAAATGGAATCTCTTTTTTCCTTTTAAAAAAACTGGAAATATAAAGAGTAGAAGATGAAGTGTGTAAAATGACCAAGTTACCCTTAAGAAATTATTCCTGCCGTGCAGAATGACAATATTATGAGTAGATGAAACATAATGAGTATTCTGAAATAGTACATTAAGCATAAATAGCTTTTAACCAAGTATGAAAATGAAATGTACTAGATCGATAGATGAATATTGTGGTCACAGTTTATAATAGAGCTCGACTATAATGGTTTGCCCCATTAGATCATTACATTAACCATTCTGATTTTTCAAGATCACAAGTTTTTATATCGAAATCTGCACTTTATCCATCCATAAATGACCTGCTACATTTGTTATTCTTAAACTTGTTTACGCAAGTCATTAGTTCCCCCAACTTGACCCATATCATTAGTATTTACTACTTGGTACCTGCCAACCAGTAAACCTCTATTAGGGTAACTGGTAAAATAGGACAGGAAGTAACGTACTAATGTGTCCAAAGAGTCGTTGTTTTGGATAGTGTCAGGCTGACTTGCTACCATTACTTTTTTTTTTTGCTATAAGATCAAACAGTACAGTACAGCAACAATTATGAGGAGGACTTGAAGGATTGTTGGGTACTTGTCATGAGATACTTTTAAGACATTTGATTATTAGCTTAGCTCTCTAAAATTTTGAAAAAGGAAAACTAACGCGAACATAACAAGCAATTAGTACCTCACATCCAATCTCCATAGTTGTAAACTTAGCTGTTAAAGGTTTAAAACCAAGTGTCATATTCAACACCTTGAATACAGTTGATGTCAAATTCTGTTTATTATTATTCCCCTTTGTACACAGGTTTTCGCTTCTCAGCAAATGCCGACAAGCCTTCTAGCCGATCATTTGTGTGTAAGGTCTGTTCATAGCAGTCTTCCTCCACACCCAATGCAGAGGCCATGCTTACTTCCAGACCCTCGTTAATGGCTCGTTTCGCCATCCTTATAGCTACCGGACCCTGGTAATAGGATATTGAAGCCAAATAATACAAATAGCAGATGCATCAGTCCCCTTTCGCAAATATAGTAATATATACATATAAAAAGGATAAAGATCAAATAAAAGAACAAAAAATTCCCGTGAGAAAGGATAGAAAAGATTTATTTTTTTTTTAACAAAATTCTCAAAAAATTTCTGAAAAAATTCCACAAGAACGTGTATGTTGGTGCATGAAAAATTGTAAAGGAAGTTTATTTCTAAATAGATGGATAGTTTTTTGCCCGAAAATTTTTTATTAAAAAAAAGGGGGGGGGGGGGGGGTTTTTTTTTCTTTTTTTTGCATTAAATCGGTTTTTTGTGCATCAAAAATTCGTTTTTGTACCCAACTTCTTTTGACTTTTTGCATCAAAATTTTATTGCGGCAACAAAACTAAAACAATGCAAGTCGAAAATTTTGTGCATCAAAATTTTTTTGTGCATCAAAATTTCTTTTTTTGCGCATTAAAAAAACGTATAAAAACTCAAAATTAGAAAAACTTCTTTTACAAAAGTTTTATGCACCAACATACCTGATTTAATGGAATTTTTTTGGAAATTTTCGAGAACTTTTTAAAAAAAAGTTTTCTTTTTATGTACAAGTTTGGCCAATTAAACAGACTTCATAACTTTTTGTTATGAAAGAAATATTTTGGTCTCTAAAGCTCCCACATAGAAGTGGTAGAAAGTGATATGGCACTTTTACGAGTCAAGTTAAATTGACCTTTTTCTTCTCTTTCTACGTTTTAATGTGTTTATCTGTAATAAAATCCTTTTGCTGACCGGTCAAATGGGCAAGTTCCATCAGTAAATGATAGTAGGTGGGACTTATGATTCATCAACTTATAAATGGGTCGCTATGGTCATTCAGATTTCGAATGTGCCCGGGCCAAGCAACAAGAAGCGCTAGTAGATGAGCAATGGGTCAAATGAGCACACACAAACAAAACTTACTGAAAGGAAACGGGTTAAAAGTAGGCAACGTTTTTATCTGATGCATAAATAATGCTACCTACTAAATCACTTTACCCAAATATTATATTACTGCTAATAGTATTCAACACAAAAGCCAACCGAACGCCAAATTTGAACCTATTACCCAACCAGCCTGAACTCCAAATTTGCCACCTCTAGTAAATGAGTCTCTCATAATGCAACTAAATAAATTAATGTACCTTTTGATTTATTTCACGAGCAACTTCAAGTGCCTTTGAATAAGCCTCACCAGCAGGAACACAATAGTTGACGAGACCTGCGTGAAAGTTCTTGTGGTTTCAATACTAACTAAGATTGACAAAAGACAAGGTGGTTTAATCAAATTACCTATTGACAAGGCATCTTTGGCCCTGATTTTTCTGCCGGTGAATATAAGTTCTTTGGCTATTGATTTTCCAACCAACCTAGGAAGCCGTTGTGTCCCTCCAGCTCTGTAGATAGCAAGGGATCAATATGACAACTGATATTATGCAAAATAATTGTCTTAAAATATAAATACAAGTTAACAAATCATGCTTTGTTAATCGCAGTTGTGTATTCCAGTGATAAAATTAATATATATTAACTTCAAGCGAAGTAAGATGATCCGAATGCCATTTCTGGGTATCTAAATTATGCATAAAAAGTAGAGGTGGCAAAGTGTGTCAGACGGGTTGTAAAAACGGGTTAAGACACAGTTGAGATAGAACACAACCCAAAGGAATCCATTCATAGGTTTATCGGTCGACCGTGTGACCTCAATTAAAGAGCTATTAACACAGTGTACTCAGTAGGAAGTCAAGTGCGAAACTGTCCATGATAAGTCACAGAATGTCCATGATAAGTCACAGAATGTCCATGATAAGTCGCAGAAATCCATGAGTTGGTATTACATTTTTCTTTAGCTTTTCCACTAAGTGAGAGGCATACCCTGGTATTATAGCAAGGCCGGTTTCTGGCAACGCCAACTTGGCATCTTCTCCTAAAAGACAGCAAAAATAAAAAGAACACCATGTAAAGGAAGTTGCGGCACCGTAGTTTACGTAATTAAATATGTACTTAGCATTACCACATATCCGAAGATCGCAAGATAAAGCCATTTCCAGTCCACCCCCCAATGCCGCACCTTCAATAACTGCAATAGTTGGAATTTGAAGTGCCTGAACATGAAACGTTCATTGAACAACTAAATACCTAAATGTTACACAGATAAATAAAATTTTGAAGAATGATGTGACACACCTCTAAGTAAGAAAATGTTGACCTTAGTGAGTTAACAGCAGCTCGAACCTCAGATACGTTCATGGCCTTTCTTTCCTACCAATTCAAATTACAGAAAAGGCACTTTTAAGGACGTGCAAAATCTGTTGCAGAGGCATGGTCTCACACAGTCATCAGAAGCAGCACTAATTTAAAATCAATATCTTATAGCTACAAGACAGATATATTGTGATGATCTCATTGTTTCTTATTCCGTGTAGTTTTAGGTTTGACCATCGCAATACAAATTTACAAAGCCAAAGCTTACGACTCGAATGGCGTGTAAATGTGTAATATAGCATGATACATAGAATGTCAAGAGAACTTATCTTTCTTCATAATGCATTAAGAGGTTACACAGACCAGAATAATGTACATTTTTCCCCCACTGGCTCATGGCTTTATCCCTTACCTTGATAGAAGTATGTCCATCTGTCATACTAATAATCTAACTGTATCTATAACTAACCTGCCATGCTTTATCGTTTTATCCCTAGGAAATGATTAACCTTTTTTTAGCAATTTGAGAATCTACCTTCAAATCAGCACCTGCACAGAACACTCGAGGGACTGAGCTACATATCATCAACACATTTGCTGTTGAATCTGCACTTATAGTTTCAAAGCTATTCAGTAATCCCCTCAACATATCCTTCCCAAGCGCATTTTTTGCTTCAGGCCTATCCATGTTAATTTCAACAATTCCTATCAAGAAACACAAAAACAAGTATTTTACTTTCCAATTTGGGACCAAAGAATTAACTCTGTAATTAATCCGTTTTCTCAACATAACGTAACTAAAATAGTAAATCAGCATACGCATCACAAAATAATAAGATTCATATTCTTATCTAGAAGGTATTTTCAACGAACCATCGTAGTTCTAATTTCCAGGCGTCATATCTTCTCCCTATATTACTTGTTAGATTAAAATGTCAAAACTAATATATACTAGCGTAACCCGTTATCCACTTGGGATTCTCCGGTGGAGACCCAAGTTCCCATGAACCACAACTTTGGGGCAGTCCTCAGACATAGCTCAGGAAGGTAAAAATTTGTGAACTATGGTCATGTTTCCCAATATGGGTGGACATTCTACATAGCAAGCCGCTAAGTCGGTCTAAAGCATAAGCTCAACATAATCATCCACTTATTATCCTCCCAGCAGGCCAACCCATGTAGGCCACTCAGCGTTACTCACATTCAACCTTTTGCGGAAAAAAATTTAACGATTAAGGGTGTGTTTAGTTGGTGAAAAACATCTCACTTTTTCAGGAAATTTTTTCATAGGCAAACGAAAAAACTGAAAACCGTTTAGTCACTTTTTCCAACAATTTAAAAAAAAAAGCGAAATTCTCACTTTCCAAATTTTAACTAGAAAAATGAAAACCCCATCTACCCTTCTCCACTTTTTTCTCTCTAACAAAAAAAAGACGGGATTTCTCAATCTACCATTCAAATATCTCATTCTAACCCTAATCACTACCGGTAACATCTCCATCTTCCATCCTCATCGTCGCCACCCACCGTGGTGTATCTTTTTAAAAAGGAAAATTTTCATAACGGGTTTCTCTACTCTTCTCTAGAGAAGAAAAACCATTCCCTTCTAAAAGAATCTAGAAACGGAAAAACAAGAAAAAATTTCTACAACTAAAATGCTACCCAAGGGTGTGTTTAGTTGCAGGAAAGTTTTCCTAATTTTCTTTGTCTACCTTGAGAACGGAGTAACTCTTCTTTGAGAACGAATTAACTCTTCTTTCTCCAGGAACCTTTTAAATATTAGAGAACTCTAAATTCAAGTTCTCTAAATCATAGTTATAATACGAGAAAACAGTTTTGTGGTTTCAGTAGAGAAATTTCAGAAAATACTCTTTTTGAACACGTTTTCTGTTTTTGTCTGTGTTTCTTAGAAAACTTTTCTGGGAAACTTCTCATTTTCCAACAACTAAACACACCCTAAGCCTTTTCCTTTCACTTTCAAAACTCAATTCGAGCATTAATTCCCAGCCTCTCGGATAAACTAATCATCACACTCGAGCTCGACTCGAATGAATTATCATCCAACCTATAAACTTCCACTTGTATCGTATTGGTTTTAACTAATTTTCAAGTAGCTTATATACATCTAGTATAACTTAACAAATGCACCCTTAAAATTAAACAGAAATGAATTAACCTAACATAATACAATAAAACTAATTAATTAAAAACAAAGAGACGATCGTACCGGAATCAGCATCGGAATGTCGATGAAGTTTAACGACGGATTCAGATTGAATGAGGAGTGTCCGGACACTTTGGAATTGTAACGGTTTTGGAATCGTATTTGAATTTGATTGTATAATCTTTTTTGATAAATGAAAATAAAACCATTTTTTGCTGATGATTTTACTACTGGCAAATATACACGGAGATGGTTATGGATTTGAAAGGGTGAGTAGTGGTTACGGGTCAATATAAGTCAAATGATGGGGATTGGACTATTGTGGATGGATAGGTGTTACACTATGATTCCATTAGGATTTGGTCAAATAGATCCTTTGAAAAATGATTTATTGGCCTGTTCAACCGGTTGAGTCGGGAACTGTTTCGAAGGCGAAGCCGAATATGATCGGGTTATTGTTTGTTTGAGAATCAAATTAAACTGTCAGTTTTTGGTTAACTTGATCCGGCTACTAAATCAGGTTGATAAAAAACCCGAGTTTAAAAACATTGGATGAAAGGGTAAATGGATGTGGTTTTTATGTTTAGGTTACCCGGGGATAGGGCTGAGCATATGGATCGTTTGACCGGACCGGAAAATCGGACCGAACGTATTTCGGTCTGGTCATCGGTCCGGGGTTTTGGACCAATTCGGTCTTCGGTCGGTCGGTCCAGTCTTACAAAAAAAACCGATGATACTGCCTTATAGGATAGGACCGAACCGAGGGACCGACCGGACCGGACCGTACCATTTCGGTTCCGGCATTTGACCATTTTCGGTCTCATAGGTAAGGTTCGGTCTTATTCGCCGGTCCGGTTTTGGACTGGAATGGTCACCTACGGGGAGGGTGTGTTTTCTGACTCAAAGTACGGCGTGGTTCTCATTGGGTTAATCATATAACTGTTTCCAATCATTCGATGATTTCCCTCAAACAAACCCGACTATAGGGGTTTGCACATGGTGCGGTGGCGTAAGGCCCCTCAATTTGTAGGGCCACCAAATTGTATAACTTAACCATATACGTATATGTTTTAAGGAGTAAATAAAATGAATGTATTCGATTACATAAAAAGGGGCCTATTTGAGTGCACCGTATACTCACGTGAAGATATCAATACCAGAATTGATGCATTATGATAAACTTGAAATAAAAGAAGAGACATCATACTCACACAAATCTTAGGGGGTGTTTGCCATTGCGTTGTGGAGCAAATTAATTGCTTATCACGTTTGAAAAACGTAATTATTTAATGAAGAGTGTTTGGCTGACAAAAGGCAAAACGTGATTATCTACTTTTTTTTACTTTCAAAACGTGGTTATCAAAAAGCAAGTAGTGACTTGCTGTCACAAAACGCAATAATGTTTTGTTGTAAAATTACTTATGCACCCCTCAATTAATATGGTCCACTTAACATATTTGGTAATAATAATGTCTATTTTGGTCATTTTTAAATTATATTATTTAATAAATCTCATTTGCCAAAATATCAAACAACACAATCAAATTCTAACACTAAATTTCCATAATCATGTTTTGAAACATCTGATTATTTGATTATTCATTTTCAAAACGCATAATCTATTTTTAATAAACAATCCCAAACACCCCTTTAGTTGGAACAATTTATTTTTTAGATTATATTAAATGGTGTTGTGTTGATTACACTAAGATTATCAATTTTCTGCTTTGCAAAAATGCTTAAACCAAAGAAAAATATTATGCACCATGTATATGATAGTAAGATGAACTACTTATGGTAAACTGTTGAGATTATTTGTACCATTTTTTTCGCAACATCGAAGAGGCTTTTTACATACATTTGTATTTTGGTCTTTTAGAAGCCTACGTTGAAATTATGGCACATGGCCACCAAAATCAATGAGACGGTCCTGTCTTCAAATGTACACACCAAGCGAGGTTTTAAACCCTTGATATCTCGTTTGAAAGCCAAATGCCTTACTATTAATCTGGACAAAAACTTCGACCTATAAAAACATAAAAACACTCATCAAGAAAAGTCAGAGAAAAGTACAAAAATTGGTATGAAACGAGGAAGCAGTTGTCAATATTGATTCTTAAAGTAAGATTGAACATGTTCTAATAATAAAAACATTTAATGCAGTAAGTTTGCAGTGTGCTTTATTGGTATATGCTCGACATGTCCTTATTATCCCACGGGTAACCGCCTAGTACTTTGCCTATATGAAAGGATGATGTATATAAATGAGTAAATATCATCTCTTGCCATTAATGTGAAACAAATTAAAGAGGATTTACTCTTCAAAAGAACTAAACCATGAACATTCAATGGTTAACATAGTTCTTACTTAAACATTAACTTTGGTTTATGTTTAAATTCTAACAATTTTCATTCAACATAGATTGTTATTCGAAAAACACTTAAATTTTTTGATTCGTCTCTAATAAGATTTTAAATGTTGAAAAGTATTTTTGTTTTTTTTTTGCTTTTATATAAAGCAATGCATTAAGAACCTCAAAAAGGGAAAAACTACAGGGCACTTCCAAGGCGGAAGCCCTAAAACAAAAATTACTAGAAGAAGAACCAAAACATAAAGGTCATTCAAGAAACGACAACTAACCAAAGAACTCTACAGGCGACAACGCTCATTTATCCCTAGCCAAGCTAAGATTTCGACATCAATTTGAAAGCCATAAAAGAGAAATTTGATGAGCTTGTGTGAAAATATCCTCAAGAAGAATGGCTCTTTTGTCGTCTTCGCGTGTATGAACAACTCGGTTCCGCCACTTCCAAATTGAGCACCAAAGAAAATACATCACACCTTGAAGCGCTTTGCCAACCAACATAGACTTGGACAAGGCAAGAGATTGGAAGACAACATTTTTTATAAAATATTTTTAGTATTTGATTTAGCATGGAAATTGGTTAAATAACTTGTAACCAATAAATAGCAAATAACAATTAGGAGTATAACATGATTATAGCTAAATTTGTAAGTACTCTTTTAGATTTGTCCAACTGTTTTTTGGATTATTGAACAAATATTTATAGATAATAAAATAAACAAGTTATGTATAAATAGTTTGTATGTAAGTATGTTGTATGAGTTGTTTACATTGATATATAAATAGTTTAAGAGACATTTTCTTCTAAAATGGATATATTTAGACTCTTTGGTACAATTTTACCATTGACATAAAGTTTTTACCCAAAAAATGAATTGTAGGGCCGATAATATGCATCACACAATTCATGACACGTGGTTTTGTCAATTGATTCTTTTTTAGCTTAAACCATGTTTATAAACAAGAGAAATCACTAGGAATTTACAAAACTTTATAAACAATCTATCACAACAAATCTCTTATTAAAATAATTTTTTTATCACTTCACTTATACAACCAACACATACAATCTAGGAGTGAGTATAACAGACCGCGGACCGGACTAAACCGAGAAACTGGCCCGAACCTGACCGACCCGAACTTATTTCGGTTAAGTCCTTGGTTCACACTTTACCTCATGTTCGGTCGTCGGTTCGGTCCGGTCTTACGTGCAACCGACCATTTTGCCTTCTCGGACCAGACCGATCGAAGAACCGGACCAGACCAAACCTGTTAATACAAATAATGTCTAAAAACGTTCTTTATATTTTTCGACCTCTCTACATTTTGAAGATGACAAAATGTAAAAACATTCTACGATAAAAATAAACGTATACACGTTATTAGTCATAAACTTCCATTTCGACTTAAATCACGTAAGGTATGTATAAACAAATCATAAAACATGATTAATGATCAAAGATAATCTTTTTGTCTTAAACATTACATTTTTACAAATGTAATAAAACCTTTTTATAAAAATAAAAATATAAAGAATATTTTTATTAATTAAAGAAATATTTTATTTAAATATATAAATTCAAAAATTGGTTCCCCCCTCCCAAACAGAAAAATATGGACCCGATAAACATTTCCCCGCTAAAAGACAAAAAAGAGAAGCGTCTACCTAGGGGCGGCCCCCTTATAGGTAGAACGGCCCCCAAATATATTTGAGACCGATGGACCACCCCCAAGAGACGCTGCTCTCTCTCTCTCTTGCCTATAAATATTGAATTATTCCTTAGCAGATTTCCAACCTTTTGCACACAGTTTCTGTCTTCTTTCTATCTCTCTAAATTCTTCTAGATCTCTCTAAAACCTTTGATCACTAACTTGCTTAATCTTGTTTTAAATGATCCAATCTTCCCTTCTTTCTTCTTTCCTCAAGTGCAAGAGAAGAACACTCATATTCGCCAAGAAACGAAGTGTTGTAGATTAGTGATTCTCTCCTATCTTCTTCTAGATTTGAACTCTATATTTTCATTCTTGTGTAGTTGTGTAGATCTGAATAGTGTATAAATTCGGAAGTATTGATTGTGTGTCGGTTAGTGTTTTAGGCCTTAAAATACTCTTGTGAAGTGGTAGATTAGTTCTAGCTAAGATTATGACTCGACATTTAGCTTAGTGTCAAAAATTGGTATAAGCGACGTGTAACGATTTTCTCTGCCTAAAGGGAGCTTGTTGACATAGTGAAATCTCGAGTCGGATACTCAGGGAGTGAAGTAGGGCGAAGAAGATCTTCGTAGCCGAACCACTATAATTCTCGGTGTTGTGGTTTGATTGTTCTATCTCTTATCACTTAACTTTTATTTTATATCTTGTAGTTGATATTTATATTGTGATTGTGTTGCTTGTAGTTAGATATATTGTTTGTCCATATTGTTGGTTGATATCACATATACTCGAATCTAACATTTTTATAAGCAAAGTTTTAAAATGATAATTAACGGGTAAACTATTCAAAGCCCTCCCCCCTCTTCTAGTTTCCACAATTGGTATCAGAAGCCGAGGTCACTCAAGATTTTTAAAATATATTGTATTTTAAATCTTGGATCGATCTATGGATTCCGACAAATATCTAGAAGGGCTATCTATGCAAAGACCACCACTTTTTAAAAGCGGTAGTTTTATTTATTGGAAAAATAGATTCGAAACTTATGTGAAATCAAAAGATCTTGATCTTTGGCATGTTATTACTGAGGGTGATTTTATACCTATTCAAAACAATCCAGAAACCAAATTAGATGAGGTTGTCCCTTTCGAGAAACAAAACGATGATCTTAAAAAGAGACTTGCGAAAAATAACGAAGCTAAAAGTCATTTACAATGCTTTGCCTAGGAAAGAATATGAAAAAAGATTTATGTGTAATACGGCAAAAGAAATTTGGAAAACCTTATTAATCACCCGTCAAGGTAATAGTTAATTCAAAGACAAAAAGATTGACCTTTTGGTACAACAATATGAATAATTCGTCATTTCCGAAGACGAATCTCTAAATAGTGCTTTTACTAGATTTAATACTATTATTACTAGTTTAAAATCTCTTGATGAAGGTTACTCTAGCAAGAACTATGTTAGGAAGTTTCTTAGGGCTCTATATCCTGAATAAAGAGTAAAGGTCATGGCAATCGAAGAGTCGAAGGACTTGACATCACTATCACTTGATGAACTCATCAGGAACCTTAAAGTTCACGAGATGATCATCAAGAAAGATTCCGAAATAGTCAAAGCTAAAAGAGAAAAGAAATCCCTTGCTTTTAAAGCTAAAAAGGAATCTAGTGATGAAGAAAGTTTGACTTTAGGAAGTAAAGACGAAGAGTACGCCATGGCGGTTAGAGACTTCAAGAAGTTCTTTAAGAGAAGAGGTAGGTTCATGAGATAACCACGGAATGACAAAAAGACAGTCCAAAGAAGCCGAGACAACAAGAACGACAAAAGTGATATGAAGTACTTTAGATGCGGAGACCCGAATCATCGTATCGAAGAATGTCTGAAACCACCGAGAGACAAGAACCAAAGGGCGTTCGTCAGAGGTTCTTGGAGCAATATCGATAAGAAATATGATGAAAATGCTAACGACGAAACGTGTCTCATGGCTCAAGCATCTAGTGAGGTACACTCATAATCCTCTTACTATAGTGATGAAAATTCTTCAATAGGTGATATTATCGTAGATAGTGAGTATAATAAGTTGTGCAAAATGAGTCTAAAAATAATCACTAAGAATAAACATTTAAAAGCGAGTAGAAATAGTTTAGAAAATAAAATTAGTGAGTTAAAAGAAAAGTTATCTAGACTCGAGAGAAACAAGGAAGTTGATCTCGAATATACAACGTGTAAAACACTTAAAATTGACAACGAAAAACTCAAAGAGGAAGCTTTCAAGCTAACTCAATTTCAAAAGAGTACACACTCAGTAAATGAAATGTTAAGTCTTCAAAAACCCTCCAGAGATAAATCGGGTCTAGAATTTAACTCATTTTAAGCGTCAACAAGCGGGACTAAGAAAACAAAATTTGTGAAACCTCAAAATGAGACACCCTCTGGTGGCGGCCCCCTGATTGCAGGGAACAACTGTCTTAGTGTACAAACGATCCCCAAAGCAAATTAGGGACCGCTTGTCTGTTCAATAGGAAATGGAAAATCTGTTTCTTTTTCAAAATCTATTTTGGGTCCTAGACCAAAACATATAATGGTAAAATAACATAAAAATTCTCGTTGCTAGTGATGATGAGGTCAAATGGTTTTATAAACCTTTTTTAAAACCTGGAGTTGGATTCTCTAAACAGGACTTTAGGTCAAAAACTCCACCTCCTAGGAGAATTAATAATCCTCGTCCTCGATCAAAAACACCGCAATTAAAAAGAAATCTTGGATGACAAAATCATTAAAGTGGCTTTCCCGTAACTTGGAACGACTTTCAACACTCAAAGTTACATGCCATGGGGAATTTGTCCTCCATTTCCACATCCCAATCAAATTCAACAAATGCAAGGGATGTTTAATACTAACAACTTTAGACCCATGAGATATTAAGGACTAAATGTTTGAGTTATCGTGTTATATAAATAGATATGCCTTAGAATTGATTTGAAGCTCGACTAGTGGATAAAAGACAGTGGATGCTCTAAACGCATGACGGGCAACTAAAAGCTCTTCTTTACCTACAAGGCGTATAATGGAGGTAACGTCATTTTTGGTAGTAATCTACGCGGTAACATCATTGGCAAAAGTTACGAATCTCTCAATGTCTCACTTAATAATGCAAAATGTTTCACATGTGATAATTTAGGATTTAACTTGCTAAGTGTTGGTCAAATATGTGATTAGCAAGGTTAAGGTTATATTTCTGAACAAGAACGCGAAACTAACTAAGGATGGAAAGGTCGATAGGAAGAGGTATTAGGAAAAAGGCCTTATTTTAATGAAATTAGGAAAGAAGGCCGTAAACAAAATTTGTCTTGCAAACGATTAGATGAAAACTCTACTTTGTTTCATAGGACATTAGGTCACGTAAATATGCGTCTAATTCAATCATTAGCATCTAAGGAACTAGTTAGGAATTTACCTAAGCTTAAGTTTAAGCAAAAATTTTATGATGCTTTCAAAATTGGAAAACGCTCATGCTAGTCACAAAGCTAAAAATATAGTCTCAACGACTAGATGCTTAGAACTCCTTCATATGGATCTTTTTGGTCCATCCTCCTCATAATGAAGTACGAGAAACCTCTACAACCATAGTAATATAGATGACTATAGCTAGGTATACAAGTACAAGATATCTTAAAACTCAAACCTGAGGCCTTTCGAGCAATTATGAAATCTTTTGTAAGAAAATACAAACCAACCTATGATGTTCAATATTCAATTAGGACGAACCACGTAGAGAATTTAACGAATGAAGGTGCAATTTTGGAGAATTTTGTAATGCCAATAGTATAACACATTAAACAATCTCGGCTCCACGCACCCCACAATCAAATGGCGTGGTTGAGAGGAAAAATTAGGACCACAGAAAATGAAGTAGAACAATGTTAAATGAACAAACGTTGCTACAAAAATTTTTGTTTGTTATTTCGTAGATCCATCAACATACATCCTCCAAACCGAATTCTAATTAGACAGCCATCTTAGGAAAAACACCATACGAACTATTGAGAGGTAAGAAACCTACTATTGATTACTTCAAAGTGTTTTTTGTAAGCAAGTGTTTCATTCTAAACACCAAATACTACCTCACTAAGTTTAACCCAAAGTCATACGAAGGTGTTTTCCTAGGTTATTCCCAAAATAGTAAAGCCTATATCATCCTAAACAAACATACCATGAAAATTAAAGAATCACTCAACGTGACATTCGATGAAACTCCTCCACCGTCTAAAACATCACCCTTGGTGGATGGTGACTTAGATGAAGAAGAAGCAATTAAGGTTACAGAAAAGAAAAACATAGAAAATGACATTGAGGATGAATACTTAAAAGTTGACGAAATTGTCAACATTAAGGAATCTAAGAAAACATCCCTTAGACAATGTCATAGGAAACCTTAACCTAAGAACTCTTAGGTCTCAAGGCCCAAAACCAAAGTAACTTCTTTTGTTTTAATATAAAACTATAGAACCTAATAAATGTGATAAAAGCCTTAAAAGATGGAAGTTGGATAGTTGCTTTGCAAGAAGAAACTAAACCAAAATCATTGCGAAATGAAGTTTTGAGAGTTATTACCGATATACCCTGCTTTGACTTGATTATTACCTTGATGAGTGATTAACAAAGTATCCCAAATTTCTTTTGCGGTTTGACACATAAAAATTCTTTCATATTCTTTACGTGGTAAAGCATTATAAATTACCATTTTAGCTTCATTATTTTTAGCAAGTTTCTTTTTAAGATCATCGTTTTGTTTATGAAAAGGTACAATTTCATCCTTTTTAGTTTCGGGATTATTTTGAATAGGAGGAAAATCACCATCGGTAATAACATGCCAAAGATCTAGATCTTTTGACTTCACATAAGTTTCGAATCTATTTTTCTAATAAATAAATCCATCACTTTCAAATAGTGGTGGTCTTTGCATAGATTGCCCTTCTAAATATTTTTCCGATTCCATAGATCGATTCAAGTTTTAAAATACAATTTATTTTAAAAATCTTGTTTGACGTGGCTTTGATACCAATTGTGGAAAACTAGAAGGGGGGTTGAATAGTTTACCGCTTTTTAATTTAATGTTTATGTTTGTTTATAAAAACTTAGATTCGACTTTTTGTGAATTCAATACTTGCACAATATGAATAATATAAATAAGTAAGAACAAATAAAGAAATAAGAGATAAGAGTTAGAAAGATCAAACCACAACATAAGGATTTATAGTGGTTCGGTTACGAAGCACCTCTTCGCCCTACTCCACTCCTCGAGCACCTAACTCGAGAGTTTTCTTCACTATGTCAACAAACTCCCTTATGGCGGAGAAAACCGTACACAACTTTCGCTTATATCAATTTCCGACACTAAGCTAGATGTCGAGTTCTAATCTTAGCTAGAACCAATCTATCACGACTTCACAACTTCTTCACTACTTTCACGACTTCACAACACAACTTCACAACTACACAACTTCTTCACGCCTTAGTATTCTTCACTACACTACTTCACTACTTCACTTCTACTTTCACACCTAACTATAACTTGGATGAATCACTAAGATTTAACTATACTTACAACAATCACCAAGATCTATCTACTATATAACTTTACAAGATATACAAATGATTTGCAAGTTATGATATGGATGCAATAAGATTGCAACAACACACAAAGGTGTAATACTTCTTCACTTGATGGTAGGAAGTATTCTCCTCTTGCACTTGAGGAATTAAGCTTGGATCACTTAGAAAAAAAGCTTTATGATTAAATGATCAAAGGATTTTAATGAAATGTGTGGGCTATTTTTTAACAGAAAGAATGAGTGCAAAAGGTGAGAAAATAGTGGGGAATAGTCCCGTATTTAAAGGACATTCTGGAGGAGCGTCTTCCATTGGTTATCCCCTTAAATAGGTGGGCGGTTCCCTTAAAGATAAGAGGGTCGCCCGTGTATTTAAGGGGGCCGCCCTAGACTGGGCGCTCCTAGTTTGTCCTTTTGTGTAAGGGGAATTTTCTGGAACTTTCTAGCCGTTTAGGTCTGAAAATTTGAATTTCAAAATGTTTATTTTGAATAAAATATTTCTTTTAATTGTAGAAAATGTTTTGTAATGTTTATAAAAATGTTTACAACATTTTATAAAAGTGTGAGGTTGAATAAAATTTCTTTTGATCATAAAATGCATTAAGCATTTATTTATACCTTTAAGTGATGTATTTATTGAAATGAGAATTTACTACTAATTACTTGTTTACGTTTAATTTTACGTTGAATGTTTTTATATTTTGTAATTATCAAAACGTAAAGATGTGAAAAAATATTAGTAATAATTTTAGGCATTATATTTTTATCAACAAGAAGAATTAATTAGGTGTTTTAGTATTTTATTTGGAGTCATCTTGTGACTATAAAAACATGATAAAATGCAGAAAGTTGAGATGTATGTTTTATAAGGTAACTTAAGGTTAGCAATTTGTGAAGAGTATATAGATGAGTTAAATCAAGATAGGGTATAGAGTATCCATCGTTGTAATTTTTACATCGACTTAGGTGAGAGACCTAATAGATGGTAACATATGTGTATTGTTTTGTATAGATTATTTGCAAGGTTAATTGAAGAGTTTGGATTTGCTTTGCATCGAGGTGAGTTTTACAGTCCCACTTTTTACTTATATTTTGGGATGGAAATGATGCAAACTGCTTTTGAATTATGAACCGTGATATGTGTTTTTATGTGTCGAACTATATGATTGCTATGTGCTATTGCTATATGATATGAATTTTGGTAAGGCATGTGTATGTAAGGATGACATAACCTTGTGTGAGACCCGAACAAACTTAGCTAGTCAAGTGGGTCAGTCTTGCGCGGAGATATTTAGTCTTGCGCAGAGATATTCAGTCTTGCGCGGAGATATTCAGTCTTGCGCGGAGATATTGTGGGACGGAGGGGTACGATCCACCCCAGATAAATGTGAATTTATGTTGTGATAGAATAGCCATGTATATATGTTTGTAAATGTTGTTTTTGTTGATTGCGGTGTCATAAGTGAGTCTTAAACCTGTAACTCTCACCAATAATTTTGTTGACATTTTAAGCATCATTTTCAGGTGAGCAAAACATGTGAAGAGTTAGGAAGGTGAATTAGCTGGACCATAGGCTTGCATTACGGAATCTATGTTCATTTGTTTTGTCTTGTTTGGTTGCACTATATGAATTTGAATCGACTATACCTAAAAACAACACTCTAGCGGGCAGTGTACCCGATCAATTGTAGCTTCGTTGGTAAGTAGGGTGTCGATCACTAGAGTGAAAGTTAACTCTTAATTCTACTGGTATTTTATTTATCTAGGTTTAGTACTAAATTAACCTAATTATTCTAATTAAATCTAATTAAACCTAAACTAACGCAAAAGGGAGCTTTTCAGCCTAAGAGACCGAGTTTAGTTCTAATTATCCTAAGGTGATGTGTGGTATATCTTATATCATAACACGGGTTCATTCTGATTGGCTAGTTTCAAGAGAGAGAAACACCTTGAGATAGTTTTCTATTAGAGAAAATGTATTTCTATGAAAAGAAATAAATGACTAGCTCACTCTTCAAAAGTTGGAAGAAGGCTTATATAGTACTACAATAAGACCGGGTATAAGTACCCGACTAATACCGGAAAATCATACTATTGACTATTAAACTACAAGCTATAATAACATAAAAACACGGGGTGACCGATCTTTTTTCTAATATCTAACAATCTCCCCCTAATGAGTCACCCCTGAGAATACGAAACTTAATCACTTCAAGTCTTTTAGCAGCTCGTAGACTTTGGATATCTTTACATTTAGGATATGAACCTTTTGATTTCATCTTAGACTTGATCTTTGTCTGTATCTTGAGCCTTCTTAAGATTATCGCCCATAGATAATCTTACATCATCTTGTAAAGGATCCGCCATCATCTTGTGCACTTGTGAAGAAATACATGAGTCAAGTTTGCAGAAGCTTGTTGACACCTTTTATGAGTCTTTCATAACTTCATAAACAAGTGTAGGTCGTGTCTGAGCATTTCGGGTTATTCACTCGTATATCTGAGGTGCTGCGAATTGGGAATTTCCATCTCCATCTCCATCTTTAAGATATCCTGTAATGAAACAGTTAGTAATAAAGAGAAAATTGATTTGAAAAGACAGTCTAAGTGTTTCTTATGAAAGAATTTTGTAACACTTCGAGAGTTTTGATTGTTTGTCAAATGATAAATAACCGTCAATTCTTATACTGGAACAAGTTTGATTCACACAGAATCGCACCATTGTTTCTTTCCAGTTGACACAAGTTTGATTCTTGTAGAATCGCACAAGTCACCTACCTAGAGCTTGTTTGATGTTGGCTCTAGCAGGATTTCCATCTTCATTGTGAAAAACTATCGTTTCACTCGGATGTTCTGGCAATATCACAAGGATAATGCGTAGGACTCTTAGGATAGACTTGTTTCCACAGTGTGTGAAAGACAAGAGAATTGGATATGTGTCCTAACGAGATTAATTGACGATCTCTTGGCTCTAGACTCAATAGTGCGTTTTGGTTTTAGTAATCGGAGGCTGGAGCAGACTGCCACCTGTTCAATATCAACTAACTCGGAGTGAGAAAGTCAATAGATAACGTGTTTTGTCTCCGTGAGAAATGAAACAGAAATCTTTTGAAAGATTCTGAGTGGCTAGGGAGGGTTGTGCATTGCATCACTGGGTCCATGATGACGATCTTCAATGTCAGCAATCATCTTAGTGATTCTGGCAGCATATGAATTGACCCGGTTTCTGCCTAAGTGAATGGAGGGCTCCTTTCTTTACACCCTTTATCTTTACGATTCTTTTTAATTCTTCAACCCCTTCAGTGCTTACCGAGACTTCATGACTAGAACCTTGTTGGGTTTATTCCAGTACTAGCTCCATCTCAGTCGGCACTTTTCCCTTATTCTCGCTTTTACTCCTTTTTCATGTCATACCTAAGGACTTCTACACTAACTAGTGGATTGTCCCTGGGTAGATCCCTCCGGTTATGGCTGGATCATTGGGAATAGTACCTAACCTTACCAACCTTATTACTCCAATTAAGTAAAATACATGGTCGGTCTTTTGGTACAGTTCTCCTTTCCATAAAACCGATTGAAAATTCAATTAAGGTACTTATGATATAAATATCAAAGCGTTTAGTACCTCGATCGTTTTTGATTTTTTCAGAAACGCTCCCCCTCAAAATGTGCTTCGGTATTCGAAATTGTTTAGCACGTTTGGGCGGAGTATATTATGAGTCCTAATAATCACAGTTATTATTATACACATATTTTAATCACATTTTCTCCCCTTATCAAAAATTTTAAACCCTTTGACATTTTGGATATCAATTGATTTAAATATGTTATAAAATTTGGGAGAAAAGTGTGGCCTTAATTCGCAAGACGTGTAAGAAACATCTAACTGCTCCCCCTCAATCGTTGAGGGATATATATTACTCCTACACTTCATCATCAAAAGATTAACTACTTACTGATGTACAAGGTATATTATTCACAATAAGAAATAAAAGTTGACCTTTTGATTGTAACGACGATGTCGTCACGTTGTTCTGTTGATCAGCCTGTAGTCAATATCTCTTATTCTTCCTCCAACAAAGCTTTCTAGACTTCGATAGATCCTTCTGATCTGTAGTCTTTTCTCGATTGCAGTGATGAAGTCTTTGCTTCTTCTCTTGTCATCCTCTGACCACTTCCTAGTCTCCATGCCCTTATTGTACTCGAACAGATGAAAGTCTTTAACCATGTGGTCCAGCTTTTCCATGACTCTTGTCAACGTCCCATCACTAAACTTGTGTAGCTCATTCAGCCTCATCAACTTTCTTTGATCATTTCTGTCTCTGTAGACAACGGCTCTTGGCTTAGGGACAATCGTATAATCTTCTTTGAAGTAATAGTCGGCTGCATCCCAATTTGGACGTTCAAGGTTGATCTTTGTTTGATAACTTTCAATCCCGAGCTGCAAGTCTCCCACACGATTCCTGATTACCAGGTTTCTTATCCACATGTTGACTGCCGTATGAAGACTAGTCTTGTCTGTCTTGGGCAGATGGTTGAGCTTTTCTTGAATATTGAGTAGAAACAGATCTTCAAAATCATTTGGATGAAGATTTTTGAAATATTTTTCCGAGATCTTTTACTCTTGGTAATCAGCTCAGCGAAGAATTATCTCTCTTAGGTAGTTGTATCTGTATTTTTCGAACACCTTGACACTGATCACACTGAGAATTCGCATCTGCGATCTGACTGCTTCACGATCAGAGGGCTCACTGTGTTTGTTGATGTAGAATTCCTTTCTTCTAAACCACCAGTGAGTGATGCCATAGACCGCACTGATGTCATATTCGCGTTCACTTTCAACCCACAAAGATGGAACTAATTCTTCAAGGCCAAAGTCTAGGTAACGAGCGGCTTTGAGCTTGGATATGGATAAGGCAATTTTTCGCTCTTTGTCACCTGTCAGAAGATAATCCAGATCCTTATTGAAGAAGAATTGTGGTTGAATAGTTACCTGACCTGGTGGTCCTCCTAAGGGCAGTGGTTCATATATATTTCGCAGAATTTGATGACCCTCAGGATTACTCATATCAACCTTATTTGTCAGCAGCTTATGGCATTCATCCATCTGATATTGAAGAAAGACGTTGTTCTTATGAAAGGCTTTAACAAGGTTGAAAGCTGGACCTTCTAAATCAGCTTTGCAGAGCTTCTTCTTTCCTGTTCGTCTGCAGAACCATTTGATGAATGACCCAATATCATACGTCTTCCTTTGAAGCTTGTTCTCCGCAGGAACTTTATACGTTGTGGCGTATGTGTTTGCCCAGTTATTCTCTGGTTCCGGGAAATCATTCGGGGGAATGGTCCATTCTGGTTCAGGTGTAGCAGGTCTCTCGCCTTCAGGAATCAGCTTAAACCACGTAGTGGTCGACACCTTGGGAATGTGAGTGTTATCAGTGTCCTCCAAATCTGAGACATGCCCTTCATCCTACATTGGAATGTCATCTGAAGATTGTTCAGAATATTCTGATTCGGGATCAGATATGTGCATCGAAGAGTCAACAACAGCATCTCTTGTGTCAGTGATCTACCATCCAGTTGAGGTAAGAGCGGGATGTTGTTTGGAAGTAGATGCATCAGACTCCCGTGGTTTCTTCGAACTTTGCTCATCATCTTTTGTAGGAGGTTGAGCTAACCCAGAAGCACCTGAATCGTGTCTTCTCCTTTTTGTTGACTTACCCTAGTTTGATCCAGCTGAAGGGCCTTCATCATCATCGTCGTCTTCATCATCATCACTGTCATGCTTTCTTGTCTTTAACCTCCTTATCCATGGCATCTTCATATGCTATTAATGCTTCCATAAGAGCATGGTATAGATGGTAGTTGGCAGGATTTCTGTTTGCAGACTTGTTCTTATTCATGTGTTTGAAGAGATCACTCTTTAGATCAAATTCTTCAAGATCAACTTTATTAGTTGACCTGATGGAGTAAGTTGAATCTTGTTTCTCCTCACCTTGTTGTAGCTTCCGTGTTAATTGGTGGAGGTGTGACCAGTGAAGAAGGTTTAGGAGATGAGAAATTAGTAATGGGAGCGATCACTGGAGGGGTTGACATGACGGTTTGATGACTTGGATCAGGTATGATGGAATCAGACTCATCTATAACTTTAGATGGTTTGTCATAAAGAAATTGATCCCCAAAGTTATCAGTGTCTTCGAGATTTTTCATGGAAGACATAGAACCAGAATGACTTTCTGGATTATCTTCGATGATACGTTCGTCTGTTATGAGCCTCAGGTTTTCATGAACCTTTGGGTAGGCTGTAGCAAGGAATTCATCATCCATGTGCTCCGGGTTTGGCCCAGCAAGAGACACATAAACTTTTCCAGAGTCTGATCCAGTCTGGTCTTCTTGCATGGGCTCAGGGTCTGGTCCAGCCAGAGCCTCAATCACTAGAGGAGTTAAAGTTGCTGTCTGATGACTTGAAACAGGTATGGTGGAATCAGACTCCTCTCTAACTTTAGATTTCTCCTATTCATCTTCGGTTGGTTTGTCATAAAGAAATTGATCCTCCAAAGTTAAACGTGTCAACAGAGAATTTTCATGGATTACATAGAACCAGAATGACTATCTGTTTGTCATCTATGACACGTTCATCCTGTTATGAGCTTCAGGTTTCAGAACCTTGGGTAGGTGCTGTGGCGAGGAATTCTTCAACCATGTGCACAAGGGTTTGGTCAGCAAGAGACACATGAAATATTTTCCAGAGTCTGATCCAGTCTGGTCTCTTTCATGGGCTCAGGGTCTGGTCCACCAGAGCCCATGTTCTTTCACAGGGGACTGATACAGGAAAGCTTATTCCTGATGTTTACGTGGACGAGTCTACTTCACCTTGATCCTTGATCACCTTTAGGAGCAGCGGCTTCCTCTTCTGTTTCACTTTCCAGTTATCTTTCTCGACTCAGATGTCCGTGTCTGAAGATCGTCCATCAGTGATCCACTCTTTCTCTAACTGTTTTTGCAATCCAATATGAGAGCCCTATCAATCTGAAACAAGAGGGCCCATTAGTTTAGACAACCCGCCATAAAGGCAAGATCCCGCTTTTAGAGCAACATCGCTGTTGGCAACCCGCTGTTGGGCAACTCCGCGTCTGGCAAACCCTGCTTTTTGCAACGTCCGCTGTTAGGCAACGGCCCGCTGTTGGCAACCCCCCTCTGTTGGCAACGCCGCTGTTGGCAACCCCGTGCGCAGGCAACCTGCCGTTAAATGCAACTCGCCTGTAGTCCAATCCCGCGTAAAGCAAAACCGCGGGTTGAGTAAATATTTATTAATACAATTAATAAATAAGCAACTACTCGCCATTAAGAAAAACACGCAACTCACGCCGGTAAGAAATTAATGGCAACTCCTTCCACTAAGGGTTTGAGATATAAAACCACACATCAAAACCTATTCATATATACCTAATGAATGATTCCCAGCATCTAACGCACACCTTACAACACTACATTAGCATTTATGTCTAAAACGACCCTAAATCTATTTTTTCTGACACCTCAATGTGTACAATTCGATCGCGATCCTTTGAATATACACATATGAATAAATGATATAGATAAAGGATCATGATTACCTTTTGCGAAAAAACACTGAAAATCGGTGATTTGAGAAATCGATCTTAGGCGGCGGGTGCCGCAGTGCGTGTGTGTGTGTGTTTTTCTTATGACCAATTTCGAAATTTTTGACCAAAGGACAACTCGCCCCGCCTATTTATACTCCTAAAGGTTCATACTTGGCAGATTTGGTCCCTTTGGTTCCATCTTCTTTTTATTTCTTGTTTTAAGTATTTTTCTAAGGCATTATCTAAAATTTAGCAATTGGCCAACATAGTCCGTATTGGTTAAAAAGCGCTAGAAAACAAAGAGCAGAGTGTTTTTTACACCCTAAACATTGACAACAATAGATAACTTTGGACCTTTGAGTTTAAATTAATTAACTCCCCCTTCAATATTACCCATTAGATCTACAACAACCACTAAGATTAGTTTTTTTTATAGCAACCAACAGTCCCTTTTATCACCTTTAAGATTTTTTTCACATTCACTCTCCCCCTCAAACAACGACCCGGTTTCTATTGAAAGAGCTGTAGTCGTTGATTGAGATGAAAAGATCAGGCGAACATCTCCCCCATCACCATTGTATTACTCAACTCCCATAAAGCATGGATATAAAGTAATCCATGCCCATACATTAAACCGGGTTGCAATTTGAAGTAATTGCAAGCCTTTTAGTAATTCTAAATGACTTAAAATATTTCCTAAGTATTTTATTAGACTTATTAAACAAATATATATATATATATTATTATTTATTTATTTTTAATTTTTTTTAATTTTTTTTTAATTTTTTTAATTTTTTTAATTTTTTTATTTTTTTGTACAAAGGATACACAAAGGCATTTGGTTTACTCATCCTCTCCTTTTTGAAGACGATTTGCAGAGTTTCAGCGTGTCAAACTTCATGCGCTAGGCGGGAAGAAGAAATTCGAACCGTCTCTGGTACGGGCGCTTCTTTGTGAGAATATCTGCAAGTTGATAATTCGTCTTCCCACGAAGTAAAGAGTTCAACCACCTCTATTTTCCACTTGCACTCATATGAAGATGTGTGCCGTTGTCAATGTGTATTAGAGCGAGAGTGCGAGGCACGTTGTTACAGCACAGAGCAAAGCAACTTTTGTTATCACAGTAAACAGTAGGAATTTTATTGAAGTAAAATCTGTAGTCTTTGAGCCTGGCGGATCGCATCAAAAGGATTTGAGCACAGCATCCAACATGGCATGGTATTCAGCCATCTGTAGTCTGATATTGTCGTGCTTCGATTGTTTCTTTGATGACCACTAACCAATCTATCTCCAAGAAACCTGCGCACTTCCCAGACGTACTTCTGCTTGAATCTCTGAACATCCCGCATGATCCACATCTGCATAATGCTGTGTAAGTGACATGGCGTTGTCTTTCGTGATACCAAAGACCCATGTTAATGGCTTCCTTTTCAATTACCGAAAGACACGTTTGATAGCTTCAAAAGTCTTTTGTGGTAGGTTTAGCCTGATAACTTAGCACACATGCCAACATGAATACAAGGTCGGGTCTACTGGCTGTAAGGTACAGTTAAGGGACGCCAACCAATCCTCCTAAATCGCGTTTGGTCAACTGGAAATCCCCATGAAGCCTGTCCTGTTTTAATCGATCACCATCTTGGTGTCTCTACAGGTCAGAGAGCATCCCATATTCCAAATTATCCTTTAAGGTTTCGCGAGAGCATATTTTCTCTTGGCTTAATGAAGATGCTCCGGGACTATTTGAGAAACTTGAAGTCCTAAGAAAAACGTCAATTGTCCCATCATCTGACAATCTGAAATTTGGATCTCATCACCTTTTGCGAAAATAATTGCGTTTCACACGCATTATGATCTGTTGAGGCAAAAATGACTGATCATCCTAGTAAACTATTTGGAACAGGGTGAGTAGAATGTTTTTGCCTGATTTGCGTTGAATAACTTGGATCCACGGCGACCCTTGGAAGAAATTGATTGACTCAGGAACTTTGAGAGGTGTCATAGACACGCCTTGGAGCTTGCTTTAGCCCATAAAGAGCTTCTCAGACGATAGACGTGAGTAAGATTTTTCCTGGTCTCAATCCTTTCAGGTTAACTGACAAAGACTTCTTCTTGAAAGATCACCATTCAGAAAAGCAGTTTTGACATCCATCTTGTAGATTAAAACATTCTGTCTTGGGTTGCCTGCATTAGCAAAGAATATTCTAGAGGCCTCTATCCGTGCTAGCTAGAGCAAACGATTCTTCACAATCAATACTTCCTCCCTGGACGATATCCCTAAGCAACTACCGAGCTTTGTTTTTCAGTACATCACCATATCCAACAAGCTTCACCTTTGTATGATCCACTTGAAGTGAAACCATACATAGATTGGGCGAGGTACTAATTCCCATACTTCAAGGCGATCAATTCCGTGAAATATCATCTTGCATATGGCTTGAAGACCAGCATCTTCTATCACTGCCATTTTGAATGTTCTTGGTTCGACTTGACAGTTCAGACTGGAAACAGCACCACAAAGCACAGTTGGATGCTAACTGTTTTCTGGTTGATACAGACAGAGGGATTGCCATCGATGTTTATCCAGAGATGCTCTATGGTCCATCTTCTGATATGATCTGGATGGTATTAACTTGGTGGTTTTCCGCTGCATTAACATTCCGCAGATGATGATTGTGGCCAAACCTGGATCTCCCAGTAACAAGGTTTTAATTTGAGGGATAAGAACATCGTGAATGATTGGGGTGTCCTTCTTGAATGGGTTTCTTCTGCAATTTCTTGATGTTGGACTGGAAGAAGAATATCGGATGTGTTGACGATGAATCACTTGTTGACGGTGCATCTTGAGCAATTGTTGTAGACAAAGATGTACCTGGTGGGACAACTTGAGCATTAATTTACGTAGCATAAGGTAACAGGTTTTAACAACCTCAAGATTGTTCAAGGTGTTTCATCAAACATTGGTTGAAAATAACATCTCCAGCTCTTTTGTCGGTTAAGCGAGCCCTGATTTGAGTTGACCAGAGGGTCATGAAGAAAAAGGCGCGGGTCCTTGAACTGATGCGTACAGAGCCTTCGACTGATGCAACTCATCGAATGTGATGTGAATTGTTTCCATTAAGCGATTGAGTTCTCTTGTTGTAATTCTATAGCCCTTCCTGCTAGAGCATACCCATTGAAAATCCCAAAGGTCGCTTTGGCTTGGAAATTTTCTCAGGATTTTCCGCTATCATTTTGCAGGATAGCACAGAGCACCAAATACTCGAAAGGAATGTAAGATCAGGCCTTTTTATCATGCACAAGCTCATAAGTTTTTTTTTGTTATTGACGAGTATGGAATTAGTGATCGGATCTGGGATGTAACAAGCATGGGCAACAGCTTCTGCCATAGAAAACATGGGAGCTTTCGAGAATATCATCATTGTACAAACTGCATCCACCAGTGTACGATTACTTCTTTCAACAACTCCGTTTGTTGCGGAGATCTCGGAACAGTACTTTTATGATGAAATAAGTCCAACACCTTCATAGATTCAGACATAACTTGGTTGGACGAATTCTGTTCTGTTATCTGTGCGATGAATCTGACGTTTTGTTTGAGGCCAACCTGTATTGCTTAAGAAAGTTGGTACAAGACTCTGGAGTTTCATCCTTTGACCTCAAGAACTTTACCCATGTGAATCTTGAATCTATCATCCAGCCGAATTAGTTGATTTATTTTTGACTAATATGTATTTCTTTCCCGTAATACTCTGGACTCTCATTGGACCACACAGATCCATGTGAAAGGGTATGAAGAACCTCATAATTTGTAATTTTCAGATTTTGGCGCCTGTAGGGAGAACTTCTTGCTTTTTCCAAGTTGACAGGCTGAGCAAAGATGATCCTTTTTAAACTTCAATCTAGGTAGACCTCTAACCAGATCTTTTCGAGCAAGATCATTTATCGTGCCGAAGTTTAAATGGTTTAAACGACGATGCCACAACCATGATTTGGACTTGGAAGCTTTGGACAGCAAGCATATCCGGAGACGACTTTCAACAAAATCATCAATCGATATCGGTACAAATTGGTGCCAACGACTACCATTTTAAGGTATATCTGTACACATTAATATCACACCAAAGCAAGTATGCTTTCAGAAGGCCACTATCAAGCATCAGTAAAACCAAATTTGCCCTACAGAGAATAGATGTTCCAAGTCCCTCCACGTGTATACTCTTGAGATCACACTGTCACCCATAACATAATCTCCTAACCCAGTAGCTCCTAATAAGATCATTTCCCAAATCAGAACTGACCGAAGAACTTTTCCACAAAATTCCGAGCTTTGAACGATTCCCCGTCATTATGTTTTAGCAGCCCGCCTGCAGTCCAGATACCAAGCATGAACCTGTACGACCTGCACAATTGAAAATAAGTCGAGTTTGGAGAAGTTTGGAAATTTCGGTTCCCCATTTTTGTTGGGGAACCTGTTGGTTAGCATATAGAGTAGAACATATCACAGAGAGCGTATTTAAGTGGCATATTTCCCCCAACGCAAATTTTCTTTCCAGTAGGTTCTCCGTTATTGATAACCACAATCAAGTTTTCCTAAGTGAGTTTCTTTCTGTGGGTCACCTTGGATAACCAATATCTGCAAATAGTTTTTCCCATAGCTTTCCAAACCCGCTGGTGCTTGTACAAAACTTGTTAATCAGACAGTTTTTCTTTTGGTTTCCAGATCTTCTTGGTCTTGGGTTTAACTGTTATCAGACAGTTTTCCTTTTGTTTCATCAGACCTGTTTCCTCTTTATTCAAGACAATTCTAACAGGTGGGGGTACATGCACGACATCAAGGATATTAACAACACAGGGGATTCCCATGACTTGCAGAGTTTACTACGTTTGTTACAAGGTTTTTCAACCACAGATTCAGAAATCGAATTAATTACAACACGCTTTAGAGCTATGAGCTAGAATCAAACCGATTCACTTTGTCAAACTGACTTATTCGTCCTAAGGCTTACTCTCTAATACTTCCTATCTTAGCAGGCAAAATCCCTAATTTTCGTTGGTATTGCTTCTAGGCATTTACCGCTTGCTTCAGTGGAATCGTTTACCTCTGTATTAGTGAATCCCAGGGATATTAGTCAGTTGAACTCTCTGGTGCACTTTGTTGTTTCTGTGTGTTTGCTTAGAAGAAGTTCCTGGTGTATCACAAAACGTAACCTTGCTTTTTCCTAGGAACAGGGGGGGGGTAAAAAAATAAGAGGGAGCCTTATTATCCTCTTGCTTGAAACCTTTTGGCAAGTGCCATCACACATTCTAACAACTATCCTGAGAAAACTGTAGTTTATCGCAAAGCATAGTTAAGTGAAACTATCCAGTGGGTTTAACTCTCTAGCTTCCTCTATACAATCTCCCTAACCGTTTCTACACTCTTCCTTAAAAATTGTTGATAAGTATTAAATGAGCACTCCTATTGTTTCATTAAGGGATGAGGAAGGTTTAACGTTAATGGCATACATGCCAGGAGCAAGAACTTTTGGTTTGACATATCCACTAGTGAACAACAAGGCTCTTTGCTTCCAATGTGTAGCCTTTTTAGACTCTCAATCTCATTCAACAATGTAGATGTCTTTTCACTTGTGTGAGCACGCGTGATCTTAATTGAGTACATACATTTCCTTACGTAATGTGTGTTTTGACCTTTTCTAGTTCTACTCTAAATCGAATCAATTTTGTTCAATAAAAGCAGTTCACATCTAAAAACAGCATTATCTAAGGCTGTACGACTTCTGTCATTCACACTAGCGACTAAATCTTTCAAGTGTGAATCACGTTATCTTTTTTTTCCTTTAATCTAATGTTTCGAGATGCTTGATCTTTAAAGATAGTTAAAATCAGGAGCTTCCTGTGTGCTTGTGCGTTTTTTTTTATTATCACAACTTTTCTTGGAAGATGTTGATACTTTAATTGCAAATTTAGTATTCTCCTTTCAAGTTTTGAAATAAGTTTTGTACTCATCAATGAACTTTAGACATGTCAGCTTCAAGAACTAGACAACGTTGTTTTTCTTCCACTTCATACAGAAGTTGTAACTGACTAACAAATTACAATCAGATTCTCACATTTTCAATGAGACGGTTTTTCTTTTCAGTTTCAGCATATGCTTTCTAACAGTATTCTTGTCCACTATCGTTATTCATTGATCAAAAAATTCTTCTATTTCTTAACTTCTTTAAAGAGGGTTAGTTTGAACTTCACAACTGTTCTTTAAGAGTTTTGGAAAAATGGAATAACTTCAGTGGGTAACCATCTTTTTCGTTGTTTGTTCAAAACCTCTTTCCCCTCTTTTAAAACCTGATGGGGTGATTCTAGTTTTGCAAGTTTTGTCCAATTCCAGTAAAAATTATGTGTGATACATAAAAGATTAATCCTTCTACTTGACTTTTATTGGAAGAAATTCTAGGGACAAGCTTGACAGGAGTAATTGGTGGATACACTGTCAATGCAGAAATTGCGGATTTGGAGCTAAGGTCTCAGCCTTTTTTTCTGTTGTTGTCATCTACGGACCAAAAATATGTTCTTGGGGTCAGAATTCGTTTGTGGAGCCAGAAGGTTGCAATAAAGTTTAACATTATCGAGTAATCGGGGGAAAAATCCTAACTTTAATTTTCCACACAAGAGGGCTTTGCATATTCAGACAGCATTCTTTTCTAGTTTATCTCAGCAAACTACGGTATCCTCTGAGTCCATGTATGACAGTGGGTGTAAGATTTGGTAGTGACGAGTACATGTGACATTATACAAAGCAGACTGACTTGCATTGCACGACGCGAGACATACGGAATTTCTTGTAGCCGATTGCTACCTTGTGCTTTTCACATAAAATAAGTTTTGGTTGAACACAAACATGTGAACTGTTTGAACAACTGATCTTGTTTAATAATCTATCTTCAATCTTATCTATTTATCTTCTTTAAAGTCCAGAGAAACTCTCAAGGAATTTGTCTTCTTTTTATGTTTAAAATCCTTTTTCAAAGTGTTACTTCTTTTGTCTTTTGACTTATTATTGGTCCAACTGTAGAACTAAGGAGTATTTTCTAGAATGAAGTTCAGATTTTAAAGAATTCTTCCTTCTGTTTTCGGTCACACGATGATTATTCTGCAGATTGTATTCAACAATTTTTCCGCTTCCTCGTAACAGTTTAATTCCATACTTTGCCCGTTTTTCATATTCCCCCGACCAGTTTCCTTAATATCTTACGCAAGTTGAGAGAGAGGTCACTCTGAGTCAAACATTACCCAATGTCTGGCTTATTTCTAATCTACTTTGTATACCCTGTTATGCATTTCAACGAGAATAGACATTAGTGCAATCATTTCGTACAAAAGATGCATTACATTGTTCAACAAAGTTCTTCGTTGACTTCCACATAACTGATCATACGGAAATAATATTACTATCCTCGTATAAGTCAGCATCAAGAGTCACCAACGTAGTTGTATTGTACATCGTTTTGCATCTCGTATGCTTCATGATACTCTTCACATATCTACAAAGGTATCAATGATCTGTACCTCAAATGGATTATTAGAGTCATATGAGTCCCAGCTTCATCGTAGAGTGGATCTTTCATATGGTAGACTTACCGATGAACATGGTCTGTGAAGTGGGACCCTCATCAACATCAGAGTCGAATGCATCACATTCATCAGCTTCAAAAATATGGTCCACATTGAGTGCCAAATCATTCTCGGTTGAATCATCCACATCATCATCAATGTTGGTAACCTGTTCCCCTGCAAGAAACAACGACTGTTCTGTCACAACCAGTACTTGCTCCCTCTCCTGGGCTTGCAATTAGTAGCATCTTTTTCCTTGAAGTAGTCTGAATCTGAAGTCGGCTTTGGCCTTTGGACATTCACGTGCATGAGCCCCAAGTCCGTTACAGTTGTAGCTACTTGATGGGTTTTCGCTTGACCAGGATTAATCATGCATCCTCTGTTTCTGTTCCTCCTACATTCCCAGCTACACCATTTCCTCTTGCATTGTTTCTCTGAAATGGTCTTCCTTGATTATTCGCATTGTATCTTCCACGGACATCTTGAACCACAACTTTCCCGTCCTGAACCATAGCTTTAATCCATGTATAGACCGAAGCTCTAAATTTGATTGTTTAGTTTTGAGGAAGATGTGCGACTTTACGATTGAGTGAGGAGGCAAGTGTGGTTGGATAAACTTTCAATCAATTTTTCTGTTGAGGAACTTCCTGAGTCCATTGAAAGTTTGTCACAGGAGATGGTACTTATTGTGGAAGTTGAGGAGATTTGGATGATGTGTTGGATACTGTTGAACAGAGGCGTCACGACACTAGTGCCAAAGGATCAATATTTTTTGTTGACCCAACTTATTTTGTGTTCTACCATCATAATTTTGTTCTCATAGCTTGCACCTCATGTTGCATTAAGTAGGGCATACCACTGATCACAGTTTGACTCCTTTCAAACTCTGTTAAGTTTTGACTTCATGTTAGACTCTACACCACTCCATGCAACATAGTTTGTTCCCAACAAACTTGATTAAGCTGCAACCTGTGACATAGTCCAATCTTGGATGTATTCTACATGTCATTAATGATCTTCGAAACCTAACGTTATATCCCTTGAATGTTTCTCCTTTGATTTGACGGAATGTTTCAAATTCATCGTAGAACTGAGAGTTCCCTGTCATCCTTTATAACTCAGAACCTTCCAGAATCATCTTCACGTTTTCCCAAATGTCTTCCTCTCAGTCATATCAGTATTAGTGATTGATGAGTGAGTAGATGTCCTTGTTATACCCTGATGAGGATATTGTTTGCCGACAGTCAGGCTATATAACCTTTCCTTTTCTTCAGCCGAAAGGTCTTAAGGGACTCAAGCACTTACTGGACCTTGTTGAACTAGCACTGGTCCTCCAGTAACAGACACAGAGACCTTCCCCCACTGTAAATGGTCCTTCTTTAACGGACATTCAATATCTTCACTCCATTATCCTTCCTAGACATGTACAGACTGGTATACTAGTTGCAAGATTCAAAGTCTGATCTATCAAGCATTGGTGACGTGTATCAGAACCTGCACACTGGATGTCTTCTTGCATACTAGACATCATGTATTATTGATAAATATATGTTTTGATCGATCAATGATTATGAGTGTACTAAAAATGGTGAGGTAAACGGATTCGTCATTTTGTTTTAGAGGATATTAAATCCGAGTTTGAAATATTTCAAATTTTCAAGACAGAATCACAACTCGCCGCCAAAGGCTATCAAACCGCTGCAAGGAAATAAGCAACCCGCCGGTGGAATTTTAAGGCAACTCGCCGAACACAACTCGCTGCCAAGCAACCCGCCGCGAGGAATTAAGGCAACTCGCTGGTGAAATCTTAGGGCAACTCGCCGAACACAACTCGCTGCCAAGCAACCCGCCGACCGCGACGAAAAATATTTTTAATCACCGCCCATTGAGTTTTTAAACCGCCAGATGTTTCCTTAAGATATAATCTAATTAAAAAATTCATACCCGCTGATAACCTGTGCAAACCCGCTGGTTAGCAAACCGCTGTTAGTAACAACTCGCCCACCCACCCCCCACTTTTTTTTAGGCAACTCGCCACCTACAACCGCTGAGTAAGGCAAACCGTCATGTTAGTAACAACTCGCCGCATTGAGCAACCCGCCACCAAAGCAACCCGCCGTGTGTCAGATGTGTTGGGTAACATACATAATAAAATAATATTATAATTAGCAAACCTCGTGAAGAAAAATCTGGCAACCTCCACGAAGAACAACGCCGTTTTTTTACACAAATCAACTATAAAATACACCCCTTTTGAACGATTTTGCCTTGATTCTTTTGCACAACACACTACCACAAAGGTAATAGCAACTAGAAAACACCCAAACTTTATCAATACCAACACAAAAATCGAGAGATCTTTAAAAAAATGAGCTAGAACACTTCAAATGCGACACTGTTTGATCTAAAATCAAGCCAAAGACTAAATGCACATACACACGATCTAATCATCCCATTAGAGCTCTGATACAATGTGGTATATCCTATATCATAACACGGGGTCGATTCTTGGATTTGGCAAGTTTCTAGAGAGAGAAACACTAGAGAGCAATATATTCTAGAGAGAGAAAGTGTTCTTCTTTTAAATGAATTTTTATGACTAGCTGCTCTTCCAAAAGTAGAAGAGGCTACATAAAGTCCTTACAATATACCAGGTATATCGTACCCGACTTAAAACCAAAAAACGTACTATAACGATTAAACTACGAGAAATACTGAAATTAATTGATCATCAAGAGGATCAAGTTAGGCAATTAGAGGAAGATATGAGAAAAACAAAAGACACATTTATGTGTCTTGCGGATAGTTTAATAGCAACCCTGAAGGCCAAAATAGAGGCACAAAGAGTTCATTCCACAAAAATAGAAAAGATCACTAGATTTCCTACTCACACCCCTACCGTAACCCCTAAAACACTCAAGCCTATCATGGTGCATAGGGTCTCGATGATTTCTAATATTAAACCCACTATCTATAGAACCCCTCACCAACACCTAAATTCTAACCTCAAAATGCCAATACTTCATTCATTTGAGGAAAATAAGCTTGAGTACGAAGATGAAGATGAAGTCGAGATAAAGATGATGGGAACCAGAATGGATAAAGAATCATTGGAGCATAATCTCTATGAGGATGACATAACCCCGATTATTTGTCATAATTTTTCTCCAACTTCAAATCCACCCATCAAACCAAAGGATTCGGGTAACTTTAGGATGAAGGTAGTAAAACCCTTGACCATTCATACACCACCTTCACCCCACGTGGCATACTTCCATCAAAATGGTGTGTATCGCTACTATCACCCACACTTAACCTCAAGTGTAGGGGAGACCCACCTTTTACGCGTCAAATAAGCGTAGAGTCAGGCTCGTGACTCGAACAAAAATAAGCGCTTGTTGGGAGGCAACCCAATCTTTTATTTCTTGCATATTAGGTGTGTCTTGTGTGTTTTGTGTGTCTTGTGTGTTTGTTTCGAGTCATATGATTGTATTGTCAAATCTCAGGTTTTATGCAGTATTTGGTACAGGAAATAACTTAGAAGATTGCGTACAGGAAATTTTTCATCAAAAACAAAAAGTGAATTTTCACAGAGTGTGGAGACGGCGTCACAGATTGTACGTGACGCCGTCAGCTCGACCTCTGTGACGACGTCAGGATATTCCTGACGGCGTCATGAGGCCAGCTACTAGAAAATTCAATTTTTTTAAGTATTTTTGAAAATATAACTTGTGTAACATCTAAAATATGTAATTCTTTTGTAAATCTGCAAAAACCTATGATTATGACATTACTCTCATCCTATCTTTATTGCTTTCATAGAGTCTAAACTTAGTTAATGAGGTTGTATTTATCATTCACCCGTGGATTTTATGCTTGGTGTAGTTGTCTTTGTCTTTGATTTACAGGTTATATTTGACAAGAAGAAGCTTGGAAGATCTTAGGATGTTTTCATTAGACGACTCTTGGAGGACGATTTAACCAGTTATCGCATGTTTCTTCTCCATTATTGAGCAAACCAGGGGAGTACTAGTTTCTTTTACTTGTTTTCTTTTCCCTTTATTTGTTTTTACGGGTACTTCTATAGAACATTGGGGACAATGTTCAACTTAAGTGTAGGGAGAAATAAGCCTTAGAAACTATTCCTTCATTTGTTATTTGCTTTGTTCCTTAAAATGATAGGTAATATATCAAAACATAGTACCGAGTATTAATAGCGTCTCATGGATATGAATGTGTATGACTAGCACAAAAACCCTCAAAATTCCACCCTAAAAATGTGAGGTTCGCCTTTAGATCTTTAGGATGTGTACCTTTAGCTTTCTTGAGTTAAGGTTCGAATGCAGTCATATGTGTCTATTCCGTCGTTACAGATGTGTACGTATGGTCTTTGTCGCCTTTTCTGGAGCATTGGTATCGGTATTAAATTATATGAGTGTACCGATAGTATATTAAATTCTAGAACTTATTTTTGTGATGCATCCCGAGACCGCATAGTGAGTATTAGGATTTGCTAGATAAGAAGCACTAGGATTAACTCATGTTTTAAACATGTATTTGTTATGATGGTCACATCGATCATAAAACTATCCCACACCTGTGCTTCGCACTCATTTTTAGTGCAAGACTCCCCTAGTACACCCCTCCGAGCCTATCTTTTTCATGGTTCTCGTAATTTTCTGGTTAAGACAAACTATTAATGAAGAGCATTGTTACCCCTTGAACCAATTGTTACACCCAAATCGCTTTAGCCTACCTTGTATGTACTCACCTTTAGTACATTATTGTTTTAACCCAAGTTAATTATTGAGTACACGGTTGCTAAGTCCTTGTCACACCCCCAAAATCGGACGGCAGTGAAATAGTAACATTGGGGTGCGACTTCAAGGCACAAAGTACAAGTTACAGAAAACGACTCAAAAGAGACGTTTTAAAA
>BQNB010055142.1:7682-39239 GCA_026074375.1 Tanacetum coccineum
CCAAAACCATTAGTTGGTGATTGAGCTATATAGAATATTATGTGGTTATCAAAGTACTATATTACTAGGGAGTTTCATAATGAGGCCTCTTCGGATGGCGTTTCGACGAGTTGTTGGATTTACGATTTAAAGTGTCCTAACTCCTCGAACGTCATGTCATGACCTCTTTAATTATGATAGCCCGAATGATAGTACGATGTAACAACTATAGAATTATATTCAATGTTGTTAGATTAAGTACTCGGTACTTATACGACCTTAATGTAATTAGGTTGCATTTGATCAATTCGCGTGGCACGTTATTTGTGATACACTTGGCATTACTCACTCAAGGTGAGTTCATAGCCCCACATTTTACATGCTTTTGTTTTACAAAGTTTTTGGGGTGAAAAACATGCAATGCTTTACAATTGGACACAAGTGGTTAAGTTTCATGTTATGATTACGTGTTGCCTAAGTAGCGATAACCCATATCTGAGCCCATTATCATGAACTGTTAATTGTGAGCGCGAATGTTATTAATAGATCTATTGGGTTTGACAACCCCGTTCGGGTGATTAGCTATCACTAGACAAACGAACGTATACCATGTCGAATAAAGGATGTTGCGGGTTAGAACATCATCACGGGCAATGTAGGCCATTAATTTGGTATTCATACACGTCAAGCTTCAGTGTCATGAGCTTAGAGCAACGTAATTACATTTATATGATATCTGCATCTGTTGCATTATCATACACTTGGGGAAATCTTGTGGTCCTACAATATATGATTTATCAAACCTATGAATTCACCAACATATTGTTGACGTTTTAAAGCAATGTTTTTCAGGGGATCAATAAGCACAAGGTGCGATGGATACATTGGTGGTTTTGATATGGATGTCTTGCATTAAAGATTTTGTCGCATTTCATTTTGTTAACTGTTATGGGCGGAAAATCTTTGTATTTAGTGAACAAGTTAAGCTACGGGTTATGGTAACAATGACTTAGTTAAATCCAAGTATCGTTACAATCGACTTTTTGGTCGTTCTATATATTCTCTTGTGTTGTTGATTCATAAAGAACATGCCCCGGAACCCATATCCGTGCGATCCAATTTGGGTGTTTCAAAGTTGATCTTGAAGAATTTGATCTAAAGAGTGCTCTCTTCAGTCACATGAATAAGAAGAAGTCTGCCAACAGAAATACTACCAACTACGTCTCTATACCATGCTCTTATGGAAGCTTTGATAGCAGATGAAGATGCCATGGATAAGGAAGTTGCAGACAAGGTGAAAGACCACAAGAGAAAGCATGATAGTGATGATGATGAAGACGATGGGATGATGATGAAGCCTTCAGCTGGTCAAACAGGGTGGTCAAAAAGAGAAGGAGATTATTTCTTCCCGTTCTGGGTCAGCTAAACCTCCTCCGAATTCGAAAGCTGATGACCAAAGTTCAAAAAACCAAGGGAGTCTGAGGCATCTGCCTCCAAACAACATCCAGCTCTCTCCTCAACTGGATGGCAGATCACTGACACAAGAGAGGCTGGTGTTGACTCTTCGATGCACAGATCTGATCCATCTGGAACACTTAAAAATTCTTTAGATGACATTACAATGCAGGATGAAGGGAATGACTCAGATATGGAGGACACTGACAACGCTCACATTCCTAAGGTATCGACCACTAAGTGGTTTAAGCCGATTCCAGAAAGCGAGAGACCTGCTACACCTAAACCAGAATGGACCATTCCCCCGAATGATTCCCGGAACCAGAACATAACTGGGCAAATGCATACGCCACAACGTTTAAAGTTCCGGAGGAAAACAAGCTTCAAAGGAAGACGTATGATATTGGGTCGTTCATCAAATGGTTCTGCGACGCAGGAAGAAGAAGCTCTGCAAAGTGATTTGAAGGACCAGCATTCAAACATTGGATAACGCCTTTCACAAGAATCAGCGTTTTCTTCATTACAGATGGATGAATGCCATAAGCTGCTGACAAATAAGGTTGACTTGAGTAATCCTGAGGGTCATCAAATTCCACAAAATATAAATGAACCACTGCCCTTAGGAGGACCACCAGGTCAGGTAACTATTCAACCACAATTCTTCTTCAATAAGGATCTGGATTATCTGCTGACATGTGACAAAGAGCGAAAATGCCTTATCCATATCCAAGCTCAAGCGCTGTCTACCTAGATTTGGCCTCATGGATGAAGAATTAGTTTCCATCATTGTGGGTTGAGAGTGAAACGCGAATATGACATCAGATGCGGTCTATGGCATCACTCACTGATGTTTAGGAGAAGGAATTTCTATATAACAATACACAGTGAGTCTTGATCGTGAAGCAGTAAGATCGCAGATGCGAATTCTCTGTGTGATCAGTGTCAAGTGTTTGAAATATATGGATACAACTATCTGAGAGAGATATCCTTCGCTGAGTGATTACAAAGAACTACAAGATCCGGAAAAAGGATTTCAAAAATCTGATCCACAAATGATTTTGAAGATCTGTTCCATTTTAATATTCAAAGAAATGCTCAACCATTGCAAAGACAGACAAGATCAGTCTTCACACAGTAGTCAACATGTGGATAAGAAAACCTGGTGATCTGGAATGTTGTGGGAGCTTACAGTCGGGATTGGAAAGTTATCAAACAAAAGATCAAACCTTGAACGTCCAAATTGTTACAGTTAGACTATATACTTCATAGTTGACTATACGATGATCCTAAGCCAGAGCAGTTGTCTACAGAGACAGATAATGATCATAGAAACTATGAGGCTGATTGAGTTCACAAGTTTAGTGATGGGACGTTGACAAGAGACTGGAAAGGCTGTGACAAATGGTTTAAAGACTTTCATCTGTTCGAGTACTATAGGGCTGGAGACTGGAAGTGGTCAGAGGATGACATAGAGGAGAAGCAATCGAGAAAAGACAAAGATCTGAGGATCTATCGAAGTCTAGAATGCTTTGTTGGAGAGAATAAGAGATATTGACTATAGGCTGATCAACTGCACAAAAGTGACGTACATCGTCTTACAATCTAATTGTCACATAATATTGTCTTTTGTGATATAATATTCCTGATACATTAGTTGCTAGTTAATCTCTTGATGGTTAGTGTGGAGTAATTTATATCCATCAACAATAAGGGGGGAGCACGCTGTTTGATTTGCTTTATACCGACTTGCGATTATAGGTCACACTTTTCTCCCAAAGTTTCAGAAACAATATTTAAATCAATTGATATCCAAAATGTCAAAGGGTTTAAAATTTTTGATAAGGGGAGAAAATGTGATTAAAAATATGTGTATAATAAAGAACAGTGATTATTAGGACTCATATACTCCGCCAAAACGTGCTAAACAATTTCGAATATCGAAGCACATTTTGAGGGGGAGCGTTTTGATAATAAATGCCAAAAAACCAATGAGATTTAATCCGCTTTGATATTTACTATCATATTACCTTTATATTGAATTTTCAATTTTGGTTTATGGAAAGGAGAACTATACCAAAAGACCGACCATGCATTTTATTAATGGCGAGTTATAAGGCTTGGTAAGGGTTAGGTACTATTATCCCAATGAGCCAGCCAGAACCGGTGGAATTACCCCAGGGACATCCACTAGTTAGTGTAGAAGTCCTTAGGTATGACATATAAAAGGAGTAAAAGTGAGAATAGGGAAATGTGACGACTGGTGATGGTTTTTATTTTTATAGAGCTAGTACTGGATAAACCCAACAAGGTTCTAGTCAGAAGTTCGTAAGGCACTGAAGGGGTTGAAGAATTAAAAAGAATTGTAAAGATAAAGGGTGTAAAGAAAGAAGCCCTCCATTCACTTAGGCAGAAACCGGGTCAATACATATGCTGCCAGAATCACTAAGATGATTGCTGACATTGAAGATCGTCATCATGGACCCAGTGATGCAATGCACAACCCTCCCTAGCCACTCAGAATCTTTCAAAAGATTTCTGTTTCAATTCTCACGGAGACTAAACAGTTATCTATTGACTTTCTCACTCCGAGTTAGTTGATATTGAACAGGTGGCAGTCAGCTCCAGCCTCCGATTACTAGAACCAAAATGCACTATTGAGTCTAGAGCCAAGAGATCGTCAATTAATCTCGTTAGGACACGTATCCAATTCTCTTGTCTTTCACACACTGTGGAAACAAGTCTATCCTAAGAGTCCTACGCATTATCCTTGTGATATTGCCAGAACATCCGAGTGAAACGATGGTTTTTCACAATGAAGATGGAAATCCTGCTAGAGCCAACATCAAACAAGCTCTAGGTAGGTGACTTGTGCGATTCTACAAGAATCAAACTTGTGTCAACTGGAAAGAAACGATGGTGCGATTCTGTGTGAATCAAACTTGTTCCAGTATAAGAATTGACGGTTAATTTATCATTTGACAAATAATCAAAACTAGCGAAGTGTACAAAAGTCTTTCATATGAAATCACTTAGGCCTGTCATTTCAAATCAATTTTCTTCTTTATTACTAATGTTTCATTACAGGATATTCTTAAAGATGGAGCTGAGATGGAAATTTCCCAGTTCCTGAGTTGTCAAGTAAAATTACCGGAAATACATAGACACGTCCTACATTGTTATGATGTTATGAAAGACCTCATAAAGGTGTCAAGCTTACGCAATCTCTGATGTCAAGTATTTCTTCACAAGGCACAAGATGGCGATCCTCACTAGATGATGTAAGATTATGTTTTGGGCGATGATTCTCAAGAAATAGTTCAAGTTCACACGTCAATGACAAGCGTAAGTTGATCAAACAAGATTACTATCCCAAATGTACAAGAGATCAAATGTCTACGAGCTAAAGACTGAAGTGATTAAAGTTTGGTATTTTTAGGGGTGACCTCCCTTAGGGGGAGATTGTTAGATATTAGAAAAAGACTCGGTCACCCCGTGTATTTTACTGTTTATTATAGCTCGTAGTTTAATAGTTAATAGTACGTTTTTCGGTTTTAAGTCGGGTACAAATACCCGGTATATTGTAAGTACTATATATAGCCTCTTCTAACTTTGGAAGAGGTAAGCTAGTCATAAATTCATTTACAAAGAAAAACACTTTCTCTCTCTAGAATATTCTCTCTCAAGTGTTTCTCTCTCTAGAAACTAGCCCGATCCAAGAATCGACCCCGTGTTATGATATAGGATATACCACACGTGTTAACAAGTAAAGTGAGCTTTTAAGCTCACTGTCAAAGTAATAAGCTATTTAATAGCTTATTAAGAGCTTTTCATAAAAAAATTCGTATATTAAAATGCTTATTTTGAGTTGCTAAAACAACTTGCTTTTATGAAGATTTGAGAAATTTAAATAGAAAAATGGGAAACCAAGGAGGTCAAGGGTGAGTCGGGCTCGAACCCCCGACCTCGACCTAGTCTCAACCCTTTTTCACACACACACTTACCGCTATGCCCTTGGGACTTTTCTGTTAGTCTCTTGCAACATTTAAGTTTTATACTAGTTTTGGCATCTTAAGCTAAATAAGCTGTTTCAGCTTAATTCGTAGCTTATTTGATAAGCTACCACTTCGGGCTTATTTTTCCTAGGATTCTCATAGTATAAGCTATTTTCTGTCTTTTTCCTAGAATTTTTACTATAAGTTTAGTATTTTTAATCTTTTATTTTCTTTAAAAACTTTAAAAAATCATAAAAAATAGAAAATTAATCAGAAAAATAAAAATCTTTTTTATAAAATTTTCTTTTATCATAAAGTTTGTAGGAAAATTAGTTTCACTTTCGTAGGGTCTAATTTGCAAAAATTCACTTTTTAAAGAACGGGTTTCGTTCCCGTTCTCGGTTTTCAATTTTTAACGCTCATTTTAACTCCGTTTTCGTTCTAGTTTTTTTAAACTTCGTTTTTAGTCAATTAGAATTCATTTTAAAAGAAATTTTTTAATTAGGTTTAATTTTGTAGAATTTAGGTTTTTGTCCTTAGTTTGAGTGTCCCGGCTCGCGTTTTTAGTTAAATTTTGATTTCCAACTATTTGTCTCTATGCTTAATTTTTAGTTTTTGTTGATTTTAAGTATTTTTAGTAGTTAATCAAATCAAACTTTGCCTCTTATTCAAATCATAATCCAAGCTAAAACGTGGTTTCAATTTCACAAGTCGTTGGGGAAACGACCCGGGTGATCATACTTCCCGGTTAAATATACGTATTATATTATATATATATATATCTTTTAAGAGTGAATTTTTCTTAGGGAATTTTCTTAATTGCTCTTGTGGTGTTATATTAGTATATTTTATTGTGTATCAAATTTTTGGCGCCGTTGCCGGGGACTTGTGTTAAAGATTCCTTTGTTTACGTTTGTTGATTTGGTTTGAAGATCCTTTCATCCTCGTAAGTTTCATTTTTGTTAAATATTTTTTAAAAAATCCAAAAAAATTAAAAAAATATAAAAAGTAAAAAATATTTTCTTTTTCTTTTTAGTATAGTTATCATATAAAAAAAATCAAAAATATAAAAAATTGTCCTTAAAAAGAAATAAAATACACAAAGTTGGTAAAAGAACACCAACATATAATACCTTCAATTGAGGTATTATCATAAATAAGTTCCGGTGAACTTGAAAAGTTCCCAAATCGAACAAAAGATTCAAAAACTTGCCATTTGTGTCACTTACGAAATACGGCTCACCTTAAGAAGCAATTTTTAAGAGCTACCGTGAAGTAAGTTGATTATTTGGTTTAAGTTGTCTCTCGTTTTGTCCGTAAATAAAATATGTTGTTTAAAGAATCGAAAAAACCAAAAATAATCTTCTTTTTCTTCTTATCCATTTAATTCTTTTCCTTAACCCTCTAAATTGTTTAATTCTTATGGCGTCTCATCGTTTGAATCCCCTTTACGCAATTAAGGAATGCATGACTTGTGGAAGTTTGTACACTAGAGAATGTTGTTCAATAGGAAGTCTTGAAAACAAGATTCTTGTTCCCGAACCCGACTCCTCTCCGTGTTGTGCAAAGTGTGGAACCCCGGTTGATGGTCCGTATTGTCGTGGATGTGCTCTTTTACGAAAGAATTTCAAGGAAGATTTGCTTACATATTGTGGTGAAAATGAAACTTCCAAAGACTTTGAAGATATTTCCGAATCATCCGATGATAATACCAACGTTGTTAATGCTCCTCGAGAGCCAATCGTTGTCAATCAAGACCCCGGTGAAAAGTCTTCGCAAGATCCTCCACTTATTAACCAAAATTGTTGTTACGAGTGCGGTGATTCATTAGATGGAATTTTTTGTCAACAATGCATTTGCAAGTTTTGTGGGAAAGGTGCTCATTACGGTTATAATTGTCCACCAAAAGTTCCGATTATCTCTAATCCAGAACAATGCAATCAAACCATTAATGAGCTCCCACAGATTTTGCCAAATGTTCATCCTACATGCAATTATGAAGATGAGAATTCATTCATCTATGATTCCAAACCTCATTCTTTCAATGTTTCTCCAAGTGTTCTCACCTACCCTCCACAACCCCAGTTCGAGACATATTCGTGCGAGTTATGTGGAAACGATTCTCACTACGGTTATGATTGTCCATCATGAGTCTCGCTTGTCTATGAGACGGAACCGTGTTACAATCAAAACTTTAATGATAATTATTTTCCACAAAATTCTCAAAGTTCTTCTCAACAATATCTTTGTTGTGTAAATTGCGGGGGTCCTCATAACACTTTTCAATGTCAACCAATGAATGAAGATTATTGTGAGCAAAATTCTTGCTATGATCCTAATTCTTTTGGTTTTGACCAATATCAACCCCCGCAGTTTCCCGTCAATTATCCTCCTCAAGAGACAAGTAGAGAAATTTTGCAAGCTCAAGAAGATTTAATACAAGCCTTTTTAAAGGAGTATGATCATATACCTCCTAATGAAAAATGCATGGCTTTATTGCTAGCCGAGGAGAGATTACTTAAGATTAAGCAAGCTATGGAAGAAGAGCAGAATCAACCTGAAGTTTTACAAGAATTGCTTCTTAAGCTTATAAACGATTTGCAAATTCTTAAAGGAATTCAACAAGAAAAGAAAAGGCCGACAGCTCAAAGTTCTATTCCATATTGGAATTCATCTATGATTGACGATGAAGAAGCTAGAGACAACTTTTTGAAGGACGTGTGCACCTTCTTAAAGAAGTTTAGTCGTATACCTTTTGGAGTAACACCAAAGGTTATATTGATAGCTTGGAAAATTTTAGCAAAATTAAGGATGCTTTGACGGATAAGCAATATTGACAAGAGGATATTCAAGAATTGATAAGTGAACTCCTTGAAGATGTGTGAAATATCAGTGAAGATTTTTTAGAATATATTAATTGTCCAAGCTGGAATCGTCCGCTTTTCTACTTCGATGATGACGATGATGAGTATACTGTTATATAGAGAAGGCCTAAAGCAATCACACTCGACTTACCGATCGAGGAGCCCGATAATTCTCTAAATATGGGGGATGAGCATCTCGATACTATTCCGGCAACAGAATCGGACGAAGTAATAAAGTCTAGTGTTGAGAACCTTGTCCTAATCCCAAGTGAGTTCGAGGGTATTTCCGACGATACGAGTGATGTGCCTACTTGTGATAATAATTGTGTTAATGTTGAGTCCGATCTTGTGGAATCTTTGATTAACCGTAATACTTTGATTGTTTATTCTTCTAAGATCGACCCAATTCTCGAGGAGTTTGCCGTTGAACTTGCTCATATTGCTCCAATTTCACCGGAAATTGTTGAAGCCGATTTTGATCCAAATGATGATACTTCGAGTGATGACGATTCTTTTGAGAACATCGAGTACGTTGATGCATCACCTTCCTATATAAAGTTCGATAACTTCAAAGAGGTGAATGATGTCGAACAAGAAGAGAAAGAGTTTTATTTAAAAGATATTCTTCAAGTCCAAGACGTTATTCTTCGAGAGAAATTATTAAACATACATCGTCTTATTTCTAAAATCGAATCTTTGAAAGTTAACCCTACTCCGGATCGTGTGCTCAAGTCTCCTTCTCCATTTCCTATCCCCGTCGTGGAAAGTGATTCGTTCTTTGAAGAGTCCGATACTTCTCTTTCTCATTTAGATAATTCTTTACCCGAATTTGAAACTTTTAGCGATCATACGGAAGAGACGAGAAGTGGCAGTACCACTACTCATGCTAATTACTCTCTTCCCGAGTATGATTCATTTTTTTTAAGATTGAGCCCGATCAGGAGGGGTTGATTAGCATTGATAATTCAAATAATACTCTTTTGGAGCTTTCGAGTTTAAATCATTTCATTTTGATCCGTCATTTCCTCGACCTCCTCCGGAACCACCGGATGTTGAGATTTGCTTACATTTTAAGCCCGATGCTCCCGTGATTGATAATTTTAATGAGCTTAATAAAGACCAAAGGGGAAGTAAGATTATTTTTCTCCAAAATGTTGAAGATGATTATTCCTTCACATTTGTCATTCGGACTTTTCTCCTGTTTCTCACCTATCCCGAGGCCTCACCTTTATCTTGCTCCACCGGGAGTGAAGACACCATTTTTGACCCCGGCATCATCACCTTTTCATTTTCTTATCTAGATCCGGTGGCATTTTCAACAAAAGTTTCTTGTTCTAAGTGTTGCTCTCCCTAAGGACAAATGAATGCAGGGATCGAGTCGAGCTTGAGACTCGGTGAACAAAAACAAGCCGCTTCGTGGGAGTTTACCCCATGCTTATCCAATTTCTTTCTATTTTCTAATGTGTTGTGATGTGTTGTGGCTATCCTCTACCGTTTCTTGTTGTTTGTTGTTTGTTGTGATTTTTGCAGGATTGAACCAACAAATTCTGAAGCCTCTCGTGTCCGGTGTTGTGTCCCGTATCACTCGAGCTTCTCATCCTTTGTGTGAAATTAGTTTGGGGAAATCCAATATCCTTTCATCTTATCGATTCTCGTTTATCTTTGCATAATTCATAAACGGCTTAGATTTACGTAGAGACCCGACTTTAAACATTAAGGACAATGTTTCGTTTTAGTTTGGGGAGGGAATCTATCGATTTGATGTTGCCTACTTATTGTTTTGTTCTCACGTACCCGTTTTCCTACAAAAATAGCAAAAAAATTTTAATTTTTAAGATCTTATTTGTCTCTCTAAAAAAAGTGTTAAGACACGAATGTAGGTTTTCCGTTGGTAAGAATAAGAAGTAATTTTTGACCCAATCGAACGTGTAGAGTTCTAGCTTTCTCCCTTAACAATTAATGATGATAGTTTGTGCTAGTCTCATGTAGACTTTAAATATGCTAGACTTGAAATCGTTAGTAAATGAAAACTTGTGCTAATCTCAAGTAGATTTTAAATATGCCGAGTTGGATTTTATATAGGCTAAGTATTTGCGAATTTCTTTCTTAGAGATTTTAAATTGCGAAGAACGAGAAATGATAGTGTTATTTATAAGTCATGACATTAAACGTAGAATAGTTGGTTTTCTTTCAAGCTCATAAGTGTTAATTGTGGCTTTTTCTCCCATTAGCTTGTTTCACCTTTATATATAATTGTTTAATAAATAGAGTTGTGCGGTTTTTTGGTTAATAATTAGTTAATAGAAGTTTTCTTTAGTTCCTTTGTGATTAGGATGAGTACACATCAGGAATACTTAATTTGGCATACTATATGTATCACATTAATGAATATTTTGCTTATTCCTTAAAGAGCCTTAGGGTATATGGTGCAAATAAGATTGGTCCATTCATGTCTTAAAGAGCCTTAGGGTATATGACATGAATGGTGCCTTGCTTAAGTAGCCTAATAAAAGCCAAATTTTGGTTGCCTCGATGTGGACTTTAATCTTGATAACATTTGATCTTTTGAAAAGGGCTAGGAGCTAATTATTGCATTCTTAACCGTTACGCTTTATTTTTGGAATTAATAAGTATCGAAATAAAAGTCTTAAAGAGCCTTCGGGTATATGACTTAAGTAAAATCTTGAGATACAAAAGTAGGATTTGCGGGAGGAAAAGTAAGTACACAATTAGTATTTATGAGTAGTGTTAGTGTCATGACTTGTAATTGACAATGATCTTGTTTTTAAGCTTAGCATGGGAAAAGTGAAAAAATTAGGAATGATGAAGTTATCTTTTAGACACTTAATTGTGCTTTTTGTTTTATAATCCTTAAAGTTACCAATGAGGTAATGAAATCAATACATTATGTCAACACAAATAAATTGTAGTTAGGTAATTAGTTATCAAGGAAAATCATAAAAAGAGAAAAATCTTTAAAAATGGGAAATCGGGTGTTTTATAACTTGTGATCTCTTAGCTTTCTCAACAAAAATCTTTGTTACTTTTCAAAGGTTTAGTTTGGGGAAGTTTCAAGGTATTTGGTTATAAGGCATGTGATATTGCGTGAGGACATGCAATCGTTTAGTTTGGGGAATTTTGATAAGTGTAAAATACACATATCCGTTAATACTTAAAATGACCCAATTAAACCCAAAACACAGTGAAAAATGGCAAAAATATACTTGTTTTTGTGTTCTGTGTGTGCAGGAACGGATATATGAAAAATCACATGAAAACCGTCAAAAACGGGCAAGCACGGACACGAGAACGGAAGAGTGAACAAAAGCCGGAAGCCAAAGCCAGAAAAAGTCAAATCTTCAGTCAACTCCAGTCAATCTTGGTCAACAGAAGTCAACCACAAAGGACAAAATCCAAAATATTCCACTTTAGTCCTCCAAGTTTCAGAAAAGTCCACAAATGGTCCCTAACCCTAAATGGGCCTCACCCGGATCCAAAAGCCCAATCCCTTAGCCCAATATCCCTTTCATAAAACCACAGGGACCATTCTTGTTATTTCCTAAACTCTTTTTTACACCTACACCTTTTATAAACCAAAGACAAGGACCAAAAGTGCCATCTTCCAAAGTTTAAAACAAATTACCCCCGATTCAGTTATAAAAAGGCGCCAATGCCTTTTTACTATTCATCATCGTCCCCAGTTACCCCATGGTCAAAACAAAGGGCTTTCTACAATTAAGGGTCAATTAAGACAATTCAAGGCCTCTTATTCACTATGGCAGGGTTTATTATGTCAAATCAAGGGCCCTAATTGATCACTTAAGCATCAAAGCCACGTGGAAGAAGGGAAAGCACAAAGGGATGCTCGATTTTACTCTTGAGGCACTCACATAACTAGCACAAACGTCTCAATCACGGATTGCCACGTTGGCAATCCGTGTGAGATAATTAGAGATCCAACGGCCATCAAATGCTCTCCAATGATTGGGTAATCGTGTGGTGATGATTGAAAGGAGCGTGGACAGCAAGGAAGGCCTAGAAGGTTCAGGGATTGGCTATAAATAGCTCACATATCACACACACCACTATCTAGTTTTTTTATAGTAGCTTTTAGTTTAGCTTAAATTTCGTCATTTTAATGTAATTTTTCTTAAATGGTTTGTATCTTCCTTTTTAAAGTAGTGTAATGAAAGTTTAATGTTAATGAATCAGTTTACTCTTATTCTGTCTCAAGCTCTTTTGTTACTCTAATAAGCTTTCACTTTTTTTTTCTTCATAAATAAGCTAAAACTCATATAAGCTCTCAATAGCTCTAATAAGTCTTTAAGCTTATTATTGAGCTTAAACAAACCCTAATTACACCTTAACTTTAAAATCAGAAGTAATACATCATCTATTGGATTATAAGCTCATGGAAGGAGAGCCAAAAAGGGAAGGGCTCTCAAGGACCATTACTGGCTTATTGTTAATAAGCCAGAGCTGTTGAATAAGCTCTTAGAGCATTTCATGCCTTGTTTAGCTAGGCTCATTGTAAGTCCTCTTTAATTTTCAGTTTTAGTTTAATAATTGCTTATTTAGCCTAGATTTGCTTATTTGCTTATTAAGAGTGCTTATTTGTTTTCTTATTGCTTAATTGTGATTTATATGGTTACTTAGTACTTATTCCTCAACTGTTTTTAGCTTAAGTATCATAAATCATAATAATCTCTTTTCTATCATAAAAACCATAAAAAAGCCAAAAAAATAAGTAGTATAGCTTAGATTCTTAGATATAGCTTATTTGATTAATGCAAAATGATTGTTAAGCTTATTAAAAGCTGTTAGTTATCTGGTTATTAGAATTAGATCATTAGATTTTAGAAGCATAAGTTTATTCAAAGCTGTCACAATTTAAAGGGGTGTTTGGATTAAGCTAGTTTGACATCAAAAAGTTAAAATGACTTGTGCAAATTATTTGAGTCAGCTTTAGTATCTCTTAAAAACATTAGGTAAGAAGTTTTCACAAGTTAGTGTTTAAAAATTAAAAGAGTTTGAGCTTATTTTAGTATTTCTGCACCAGGGGAATTTTCATAGTTTCACTTGTGCAAATTATTGAACCAAGCCATCTAAGGCTTGGTTCTTGATTGATCTGAGTTTGTACACACTCAATAAGAGTGTCTAAGTGCAGGTTATCCCTCTAGGAAACATGCACAATTTTTGCTTGCCTTTTGCCAAGTACATCAGTACTAACAGCAGTTAGTACTGCTGTTACTTTAGGATTCCATTTTGGCTAGTAAACTTAAGTTTTAGGATTTAAAATTCAATAGAATTTTGGTTTTCTTATAGCTTAATATAGAGTAGCTTTTATCTTGCATTTTCTTGCTAAATTTATAGAGTTAATTTACTGTCAAAAGTCATAAAAATCCAAAAAAAATAATCCAAAAACAGTAGGTTTAAGATTTTAGCTTTTAGATTATAATATTCTAGCTTATAGCTTAGGTTTTTATGATTTGGTTTCTTAGCTTATATATAGGTAAAGTAGTTTTCAAAAGCTGAGTTTCTAATATAGCTTATTGAGCATTTGAGCTTATTTTGTTTTTGAGCTTTCTGAGTTGTTACCTGAGTTTAGTACTTTCATTATCCATTTCAGTTGGTTTAAGATGTTCCTAGGTCAATTAGCTTTTCATTTCTAGATAGTACACATCATAAGCAGCCTAGAAAAGCTTTTGGATTTCAGTTTGAGCTTAAATTGAGCTTATTGCAGCTGATTTAGTAAATCCAAGGGCAAAAGCCCACTTTCTGAGAACATCTTTTTGATAAGCTGTTTTAGGGCTTATTTGTCACTTTCAGACAAAAAGTCCAGTTTTAAAGTTACTCTAAATTAGTTCTTAAATAAGTCCCAATATTTAGTTTTGTAAAAAAATCAAAAATAAAAAAAAGCAAAAAAGGGGGGTTTGCCTGCCTCGAACCCACGACCTCCCACACACAACACACACTCTTTACCATCATGCTACAATAGCTCTTCCTCGAACGCCCATGCCCTCACACTTATAAACCATAACTTCAAATAGCTCATTCCGATTATACTTCCTCCCCACAGTTTAATACTTTAACGCATATTGCCTATAAGCCAAATAAGCTTCAAGCTATTTCGTGCTTATTTTATAAGCACGACTTAGGGTTTAATTTTCTAGAATTCATAAGCATAAGTTATTTTTCTGTCTTTATCTAGAATTTTTTACTATAAAGTTGAGTATTTTTAATCCTTTTATTTTCTTAAAAACATTAGAAAATCGAATATAAAATTATAAAATTAATCATAAAAAATAAAATTATTTTTTATAAAATTTTTCTTTTATCATTAAGTTTGTAGAAAAATTAGTTTCCACACTTTCGTAGGGTCTATTTTGTAAAAATTCACTTTTTAAAGAACGGGTTTTGTTCCCGTTCTTGGTTTTCAAGTTTTAACTCTCGTTTTAACTCCGTTTTCGTTCTAGTTTTTTTTAAACTTCGTTTTTAGTCAATTAGAAAAATTATAAAAGAAAAATAAAAATTAGGTTTAATTTTGTAGAATTTAAGATTTTGTCCTTAGTTTTTTTAGTATCACCGTTTCGGCTTTTTTAGTTAAATTTAAAGTTTCCAATAATTATCTTTATGCTTAAAATTGTTAGTACTTGTTTATTTAAATATTCTATGTAAGTTATAGAAAACACCAATCTATCTCGAACCATCAAATCAGTATCCTTTAATCAAGCGAGGTTTCAATTTCTCAAATCGTTGGGAAAACGACCCGAGAAATCATACTTTCCGGTAAACATACGTATATTATATATTATATATATATTTTAAAGAGTGAATTTTCCTTAGGGAATTTTCTTAATTGCTCTTGTGGAAATATTATATATTAGTATATATTATATAGCGTATCAGTAGTGTTAGCATCTTTACTGATATTTAGCTGTGATTTCTTTTTAAGCTTGGTTTGGATATGTGAAAAGTCGAGGAAGATGAATTTATCCTTTTTGGGGCATTCTCGGATCGAAATGCATATTTTTCTATGATCCTTAACAGTTATGGAAATAACGAAAGTTGAAATAAAAATATAAAAAAATATATATATAAAAAATGAAAATGAAAATGAAAAAAAAAATTTAATGGGAAAATGAGGTGTTTTATAACTTGTGATTTCTTAATTTTTCCCACAAAAGTCTTAGCTTCTTTTCAAAGGTTTAGTTGGGAAAGTTTTGAGGTATTTGGTTATAAGGCATATAACATTGCGTGAGGACACGCAATCGCTTAGTTTCGGGAATTTTGATATGTGTGAAAACACATATCTTTTTTATATAAAAAATAACCCTAAAAGACAAAATTGTGCTTTAAATGCTTGAATATTGCTTGTTTTGTCTTTGTGATTGTATAGGTACGGATATTGCAAAGATCTCAAGAAAACGGTCAAAATCGGACAAACACGGACACGGGAACGGAATTGAGTGTGCAAAGAGCTGGGAGAATGCTATCAAAAGTCAACAGTGGTCAACTCAAGTCAACCTTCAGTCAAACCTGGTCAACACAAAAAGACAAAATCCAAAATTACCAAATTAGTCCCTCATATTTACCAAAATTACAAGAATGGTCCTTTAACCTTACACGGGTATTAAAACCTTATTTAACCCAAAGCCCAAAATCCTAACCCGTGGCCCATCCCCTTTACCCAAGTCAACAGCCCACACACCCCCAGTCAAACCTCACCCTTATAAGTAAAAAAAGAAGCTGGAAAAATCGTTTCTACTGTTCATCGCCACTTTTGATTTACCCCTCCCATCAAATCAAAGGGCAATTAACAATTGAGGGTTAGGATGGGTAATTCAAGGGTTAAGGAGCATGTTGGAAGAGTAATACATCATCTCTCATTCTCATTGCCCAAAACCCATAAGAAGTGCCACGTGGATAAGTGAAGAATCACAAAGGGAATGAAATTTTTTACACTAATCCTACTCATGAAAAAAGCATAGGAGTGTCACATGACGGATTGCCACGCTGGCAATCCGTGTGAGCTAAGATTTGATCTAACAGACCACAATTAAGATCCAATCATTGGAAGAAATAGAGGGACAGGATTCAAGGGAACGTATGAAGGACTTGACACCTAGAAGTTTCTCACCACAGTTATAAATACAAGCATCCATCACTCACAGTAGAATATCTAGGAGTAGCTTTTAGTTAGCTTATAAAATTAGCTTATGTAATTTCTTTTAATAGCTTAGTAATTTTACTTAATGTAATTTTCCTTCTCAATTTGTAACCAGTTTTCAATTATTAATAAAAGTTTGTTCTTCATAGTTGATCATTTGTCCTTAATATTTTACTTTTATACAAAATTGTTTGATTAAGTTTTACCTTTGATTACATAAGCTTATAAGTTCTCTTAAGCTAGCTGCTAACTCAGTTAAGCTCACCAAGGCTTAACTGAGCTTATCATACTCAAAAGTCTTCCCTTAATAAACCACAGCCTAAATTTGGATGATGGATCAATCCTGGAAGGATCCATAGACCTCACTGGCTTATTCTCAATAAGCCAGAGCTCGTAGACATAAGCTCTTGTTGAGCATTAATCCCTGTTTAGCTGGGATTCAGGTTCTAAAACTCATTTACTTTTCTGTTTTAAATATTTGAGTATAATTTTGCTTATTAGCTTAGTAATTGCTTAGTTTGCTTAATTGTTTTGCTTATTTGTGTTCAAATCTATCTTATAGTGCTTATTAAATATGCTTGATCATTTGTTCTTAGCTTTAGTAGTATAGTTCTTAGATTTCTTCATTGTGTCTCATAAAATCCTAAAAACCTAAAAATAAGTAGCATAGATTGGTAGCTTAATGATTCTAGCTTATTTGATTGTTAGTTTAAGCTCATAAGGACTGTTTTTAGCTGTTTGAAATCTGGTATTAAAGTTGCATTCATTAAAACTCATTGTAATCAGCTAAAATGAAATTCATGAATTTTAAGGGGGTGTTTGGCACAACATGTACTAACTTAGAGTTAGTACTGTTTGTGACCACTTTGGTCTTTTAAACTGCATTTGGAAAGCATTCTTAGTTTAGAAGCTTGAATTCTAAGTAGTTTAATAGTCTTAATCAAAGTTTTCATAAGATAGTAGTTAATTGTTGAAATTGTGGGTATAGCTTTCTTTTTCATAGTCATTTTTAGCTCTAATGGTCTCTAGTTGATTTCATAGCTTAGCTTGTTCTCATTTTGATGATTTGAAGGTGTAGTAACATTGACCTTTAGCCTGCACTAAGTGGTTTTTAGTTTTGTTTTTTTTTTCATTGCAAATTGCATCAGCAATAAATATGAACAAACTGTCTCTTTTAGATCAAAATTCAGAGGGTAGTTATAGTTTTTAGGTTTTGAATTTAATAACATAAGTAATTTTCAGGTCATTAATCACTTGTCTCAATTTGTTTTTTTTTCAAAATAATTTCATTTGCTTATCTGTTTTTTAGGATGAAAAATTGATTTTTGTCTTTTTAAATCCAAAGCAAACTCAGTTAAAGCTGAGCATTCTGTCAGTTTTCAAGAACTTTTTTTTCCCTTAAGCTATTGTTTTCCAAATTTCTTTTCAAAAGCATTTTTAAAAAAAGCCAAGAGGTCTAGGTTAAAGCCTCTTTAAGCTGTTTTGTCTTAAGAGTCCTTTAGCTTATAGAAAATTAAGCTCAAAATGCCATTAAGGCCTGTTTGGTTTTTAGAGTTAAGTAAAATAGCTTATTTTGAATTCCAGCTTATGGCTGTCTTCTTTGTGCTTAATTCTTTTCAAATTAGCTTAATAGGTTAGGGTTAGCATTAAAGTAACTTTTTAATCTTATTTTTGCTTATTTTAGCTTTTTGAATCCTTAAGTTTTGAAAAAAGCCAAAAATAGTAGTTAAGTAGTTTCTGCCATCTTATAAGCTGTTTAACAGCTTATTTAGGGTTTTTCATAAAAAGTTTCTTTTATTAAAATGCTTATTTTCAACTTTTCTAAAACTTTGCTTTTATAAGTTTTTCAAAATAAAAAAAGGGGAAGGTGGAAATCGGGGGTGAGTAAGGCTCGAACCCCCGACCTCAACACTTTCAACCCTTTTATAACACCACAACACACACTCATTACCACTGCGCCCTGAGGTCTTTTTCATTATTGTTTTGCAAAGTTTAATTCTTATACACATTTTAGCTCATTAAGCCTTATAAGCTGTTAGAGCTTATTTCGCAGCTTATTCATTAAGCTGTGATATCAAGCTTATTTTTCCTAGGATCTAATTAGTTCAAGCTATTTTCTGTATTTTTCTCTAGAATTTTTATAGATAGTTTAGTATTTTTAAACATTTATTTTTATTAAAAACTTTAAAAAATCATAAAAAATAGAAAAATAATCAAAAAAATATAAATCTTTTTTTAGAAAATTTTCTTTTATCATAAAGTTTATAGGAAAATTAGTTTTGCTTTCGTAGGGTCTAATTTGCAAGATTTTGATTTTTAAAGAACGGGATTTGTTCCCGTTCTCATTTTTCGTGTTTTAAAGCTCATTTCAAATCCGTTTTCGTTCTAGTTTTCTTTAAACGTATTTTTTAGATAATTAGATTCCATTTAAAGGGAAAAATTCATTTTTGGTTTAATTTTGAAAAATTAGGTTTTTTTTAATTGCTATTTAGGGTTCCCGTTTTGCGTTTTTAGTTAAAGTTTAATTTCCCGTTATTTGTTTTTGTGCTTAATTGTTATAATTTGCTTATTTTAATTAGTAGAAGTAGATAATCAAATCAATCTTTGTTTCCAATTCAAATCATTGTCCAAACATCAAACGTGGTTTCAATTTCACAAATCGTTGGGGCTAACGACCCGGGAATCATATTTTCCGGTTAATATACGTATTATATTATATATATATTTTGAGTATTTTCCTTTTTACTTTTGTCCTCAAAGGTAATTTGGTAACTTTCCATCATATTATATATTTTATTATTACGTGTTTTGGATTCTAGCAATCAATTTTTGGCGCCGTTGCTGGGGATTTGTGATTAAGATTCTCTAGTTTGAAGTTTGTTGATCGTAATTTGAAGACCCTTTCGTTTTTGAAAGTTTTGTTTTGTTAAAAAATCAAAAATAAAAAAATTATAAAATATAAAAAGTAAAAAATATGTTTATTTTCTTTTAAGTATAATTATCATATAAAAAAATATAAAAAAAATCAAAAAATATAAAAAATTGTCCATTAAAAAAAGTTGGTAAAAGAACACTAACAAATAATACCTTCAATTGAGGTATTATCCATTAGTAAGTTCCCAACTCGAATAAAAGATTTAAAAACTTACCATTTGTGTCACTTACGAAATACGGCTCACCTTAAAAAGTAAAATTTTTAAGAGCTACCGTGAAGTAAGTTTGATTATTTGGTTCAAGTTGTCTATCTCATTGTCCGTTAAAATTAGATTAAAAACCAAAAATAATCTTCTTTTTCTTCTTATCCATTTAATTCTTTTCCTTAACCCTCTAAATTGTTTAATTCTTATGGCGTCACTCGATCATCGTTTGAACCCCCTCTTCTCGATTAAAGAATGCATGACTTGTGGAGCTTTGTACACTGCGGACTTTTGTTGTTCAAAAGGAGGTCTTGAAGACAAGATTCTTGTTCCTAAACCTCCTCAGAATTGTGCAACTTGTGGAAACCCGGTTGATGGTTTATATTGTCGATCTTGTGCTTTTGTGCGAAAGTGTTTGAATGAAGGTTGGTATACAATTCATGATGAAAACGAAATTCTAAACACTTCCGAGTCATCCAATCACAACACTAACGTTGTTAGTGCACTTCGAGAGCCATTCGTCTTCAATCAAGACGGAAAGTCCTCTACAAAGTAACCACAATTGTTTTTTTGTCAACGATGTACTTGCAAGTCTTGTGGGAACGATGCTCATATTGGTTATAATTGTCCACCAAAAGCTCCGATTATCTCTAATCCGAAACCATGAAATCAAATCATTGATGAGTCCCCACAAACTTTGCCAAGTGTTCATCCGACATGCAATTCTGGAGATAAGAATTCATTCACTCATGATTCCAAATCTAATTCTGTTAATTATTCTCCTGTTTTCAACCCACCTCCATAACCTTCTTTGAATTCTTGTAAATTTTGCGGGAACGATGCTCGTTATGGTCACTATTGTACACCTCAAGTTCCGTTTATCTATACGGAACCGTGTTACAATCAAGACTTTAATTTCTCGCAAGATTTTCATGATTTTCACCAACAGTATCTTTGTTGTGAAAATTGCGGGGGTCCTCATGAAACTTTTCAATGTCAACCAATGAATGAAGATTATTATGAGCAAAACTCTTGCTATGATCCTAATTCTTTTGGTTTTGACCAATTTCTACCCCCGCAATATACCGTTAATCATCCAATCTTAAATGCTCAGAATGAGTTTCTCAATTCTCAAAATAAGCTTATGGAACAAATGACATCCATATGTGATATGGTTGGTCAAATTATGCAAAATAAGGAAGAAGAAAGGCAAATTGCGGAAGATCAAGCAGCTGAAGATCGATATTGGAAGATTCCCATTTGCTATGATGATGACGAGAACTATACCATTGCAATCACACCTGTTTTATCAACCAAGGAGCCCGTTGACTCTCTCATAATGGAGGATGAGCATCTTGACACTATTCCAGCAACGGAATCAGACAAAGTAATAAAGTCTAGCATCGAGAACCTTGTCCAAATCCTAAGTGAATTTAAGGGTATTTCCGAAGATACGTGTGATGTGCCTGTTAGTGAATATTCTTCTACTTTTGATGCTTTGAGCGATCATTCTGAGATTTTATCCGATTTTAACAATAATGGTACTTCAAGTGATGACGATTCTTATGAGAACATCGAGTACAATGAAGCATCACCTATCAATTTGGAGATCGTTAGCTTAGAGGAGGTGGATGTTGATCAAGAAGAGAAAGAGTTTGATTTAGAAGATATATTTCAAATCCAAGACGTTATTCTTCGTAAGAAATTGCTGAACATTAGTCGTCTTGTTACTAATATCGAATCTTTGAAAGATAACCCCACCCCTGATTATGTGTTCAGGTCTTCCTCTTCATTTCTTATTCCCGTCGTGGATGGTGATTCGTTCTTTAAGGAGTCTGATACTCTTTTTCTTATTCGGATAATTCTTTAGAATTCGAGTCTTTTAGCGATCATACCGAAGAGACGAGTAGTGGCAGTACCACTACTCATGCTAATAACTCTCTTCCCGAGTATGATTTATTTCTTTTTTAGGTTGGGCCCGATCAGGGAGGGTTGACTGGCATTGTTATTTCTGATAATTCAAATGACCCTCTTTTGGAACTTCCCGAGTATGATTCATTTCTTTTTGAGGTTGAGCCCGATCAGGGAGGGTTGACTGGCATTGTTATTTTTGATAATTCAAATGACCCTCTTTTGGAACTTCCCGAGTTTGAATCATTTCATTTTGATCCGTCATTTCCTCGTCCTCTTCCAGAACCACCAGATGTTGAGATTATCTTAATTATTGAGAACGATGCACCTGTGATAAACAATCTTAATGAGCTTAATGAAGATGAATGTTTTGACCCAGGGGGAGATGAGATTGAAAATGACGATTCCTTCACATTTTTCATTCGAACTTTTCTTTCGTTTCTCACCTACCCTGAGGTATTCCCCTTATTTCTCTCCACTAGGAGTGAAGACACCATTTTTGACCCCGGTATCTCCACTTAGAGCCGGTGGCATCTCATCGGGATGGAACTTTCAAATGCTTAAATGTTTATCCAAACATTCATGAAAGCCCGATTGAGATTTTCTCTTCCATTTACTCTCCCTAAGGACGAATGAATTCAGGGATCGAGTCAAGCTATGTGACTCGGTTACCAAAAACAAAGCGCTTCGTGGGAGGCACCCCATGCTTATCCATTTTCTATTTTCTTTCTAGCTTCTAATGTGTTGTGAGGAGGCTTGTACTCTTCCGATCTTTGTGTTTGTTGTTTGTACTTGTGATTGTTTGCAGGATTAACCCAAATTTTCTGAAGACTCTCGTGTTTGGTGTTTTGTCCCGGTCCACTCGAGCTTCCTAGCCTTTGCTTGCCATTAGTTTGGGGAAATCCGATATCCTAAAGATTATTATCGACTAACATTTATCTTTTAGCACACTTAATAAACGGCTTAAGATATTTGTGATACTTTCTTCATGTTTGAGTTATGCATTCGACCCTTTTTGAGTTCTAGTATGGGGTTTTTAAGTCTTAGGCTAGGAAACATTGAGGACAATGTTTGATTTTAGTATGGGGTAGTATATCTTCGATATGATCTTACCTACCTTTGCCGTTGTTCTTACGTACCCCGTTTTCCCACCAAAAAATTTCAAAAATATGAAAATTTTAAAATTTTTCAAAAATAAAATAAGTGTTTTTGTCACAATTTTGACTTTCTTGCTGGGTAGAATAAGAGTAAATTTTGACCCGATCGAGCGTGTTGAGCTCTAGCTTGTTCTTTAACTTTTTGGCTAAGCGTTCACGAAAATTCGCGAAGAACGAAAAATGATAGAGTTAAGTATAAATAGGATGCTAAACAAGGATTATTTGGAAATCTTAAGAGCTCGTGTATGTAACTTGTTGCTTTTTCTCCCAAAAGCTCTTAACCGGATTAATATACGTGCTGTTTTTGGAGATTAAACTTAAATTAACATTTTTTTATATAATATATAGCAAAAATTTTAGTCTTAGTTCAAATTTATACTTGAATTTTTCAAAAAGAAGTCTTCTTTAAATAAAGTAAAAAATAAATATATGAATATGATATCATTATATATATAGATAATTATATGTGCTGTGACGTCACTTGAAATGAATATAAGAAGAAATCTCTATCTATTCTAATAAAAGTTGTGGGCTGAAAAATATACTAATAAAAGTTGTGGGCTGATAAAAGTTTACTACCTCTTGCCGGCTCACAACCGATGTGGTAGTCTTCTAAAGAAAGCCCATAGTAAGAATAAAAATCTGAGACTGATAAAAGTTTACTGCATCTTGCCGGCTCACAACCGATGTTGCAGCCTTCTAAAAGGTCAAAGGTTACAATTGCATAAATGTCTAATATTAAGTGTGAATTAATAGATTTCTTTTTGTTAAATTCAAATATGCTTTTGCACTTTGACTATTCTATTTTATAAGCTATGAATATTCTAGAAACCTGAGAGTTTTTGAAACCTAAGGTCCGTGAGTCCCGATACTAGTCTCTTTGGGGTGTCAAAAGCCAGGTCACTTAGCCGCAAGGTTGGGATGTGCCGAGACGAAAGTCGCTACATGGGATGATCTCGCCTTCAAACTCATTATTCTCGGGTGGAACGTGAAACATAGAATTTTGCAAAACGTTAATCCATGGTTGAAATTCAAAATAGCACATTCACCTAAGTTATAATGATTGTCGGGAGTAAAAAGTTCACAAGTTGCAAATATGAGTAGTGTTAGCATCTTAATTGATATTTAACTGTGATTTCATTTTAAGCTTGGTATGGAGCGAGTGAAAAGTCGAGAACGAAGAATTTATCCTTTTTGGGGGCATTTTCGGATCGAAATGCATCTTGTTCTATGATCCCTAATAGTTATAAAAAAACGAAAGTCGAAATAATTTCAGTTATATATTAAAAAAATGAAAAAGTTTTAGAAAAATAGAAATAGGGTGTTTTATAACTTGTGATTTCTTAACTCTCTCCACAAAAGTCTTTGCTACTTTTCAAAGATTTAGTTTGGGAAAGTTTTGAGGTATTTGGTTATAGAGCATATAATATTGCGTGAGGACACGCAATCGCTTAGTTTTGGGGAAATTTTAATATATGTTTGAAAACACATAATCCATTATATATCAAAAAAGTGGCCCATAAAAGACAAAATTGTGCTTTAAAAAGAAATGCTTGTATAATTTGCTTGTTATTGTGTTCTTTGTGTTTGTGTAGGTACGGGGAGTGTGTGGGGGGGGACAAACACGGAAACGAGAAGGGAAGAGCACACAAGAAGCCGGGGATTTGATAGCCAAAAGACAGCCTCGGTCAACTCCTGGTCAAACTCAGTCAACTCCTGGTCAACAATGAAAAGTTAAATCCCAAATATCCAAAACCAGTCCCTCAAAAATAACAAAATTGCAAAAAGAGCCCTTAAAGCCACTAACGGTCGTTAGATATTAACTAACGATTGTTAAGTCCCTTTTATAAAATAGCTTAACCAAATTACCCTTACCAAGCCCAAAAATCATAACCCTCAGCCCATTTCTTTTCACTAAAGGCCATAAGTCAAAATGAATAAAAGCCCGGGTCAGAAGGTCAAAATACATCAAACGCACCCTTTTATAAGCGGGAAAATTAGTTTTACTATTCACTGTCTTCTTCGATCTTTACCAAGCTCAAAACAAAGGGCAAATGGAAATTGGATACGTGGCTTGGTAATTTGAGGGTCAAGTTCTAAGCTGGCAAAGTTATACATTACCAAGCCTTCTCATTGGTGGAAACCCACAAAGGAATCACACGTGGATACAAAGAAAGCACACTAAGAAGTGAAATATTACACTAAAATGCTTGCAAAAGAAATACACAAGGTCTGACACACGGATGCTACGCTAGCAATCCGTGTGCTCATCAAAACGATCCAAGGGCCATGAATGAAGATCCAATGATTGAGATGAATGAAGGGACATGATGGATGGGAGCGTGTAACTAACTGAGGGGACCTAGAAGCTTCTCACCACAGCTATAAATACAGGCATCCATCACTCACAACAAGATATCTAGGAGTAGCTTTTAGTTAGCTTATAAAATCAGCTTATGTAATTTCTTTTAATAGCTTAGTAATTTTACTCAATGTAATTTTCATTCTCAGTTTGTAACCAGTTTTCAATTATTAATAAAAGTTTGTTCTTCATAGTTGATCATTTGTCCTTAATATTTTACTTTAATACAAAATTGTTTGATTAAGCTTTACCTTTGATTACATAAGCTTATAAGTTCTCTTAAGCTAGCTGCTAACTCAGTTAAGCTCACCAAGGCTTAACTGAGCTTATCATACTCAAAAGTCTTCCCTAAATAAACCACAGCTTAAATTTGGATGATGGATCAATCCTGGAAGGATCCATAGACCTCACTGGCTTATTCTCAATAAGCCAGAGCTTGTAGACATAAGCTCTTGTTGAGCATTAATCCCTGTTTAGCTGGGATTCAGGTTCTAAAACTCATTTACTTTTCTGTTTTAAATATTTGAGTATAATTTTGCTTATTAGCTTAGTAATTGCTTAGTTTGCTTAATTGTTTTGCTTATTTGTGTTCAAATCTATCTTATAGTGCTTATTAAATATGCTTGATCATTTGTTCTTAGCTTTAGTAGTATAGTTCTTAGATTTCTTCATTGTGTCTCATAAAATCATAAAAACCTAAAAATAAGTAGCATAGATTGGTAGCTTAATGATTCTAGCTTATTTGATTGTTAGTTTAAGCTCATAAGGACTGTTTTTAGCTGTTTGAAATCTGGTATTAAAGTTGCATTCATTAAAACTCATTGTAATCAGCTAAAATGAAATTCATGAATTTTAAGGGGGTGTTTGGCACAGCATGTACTAACTTAGAGTTAGTACTGTTTGTGACCACTTTGGTCTTTAAAACTGCATTTGGAAAGCATTCTTAGTTTATAAGCTTGAATTCTAGGTAGTTTGTTAGTCTTAATCAAAGTTTTCATAAGATAGTAGTTAATTGTTGAAACTGTGGGTATAACTTTCTTTTTCATAGTCATTTTTAGCTCTAATGGTCTCTAGTTGATTTCATAGCTTAGCTTGTTCTCATTTTGATGTTTTGAAGGTGTAGTAACATTGACCTTTAGCCTGCACTAAGTGGTTTTTAGTTTTGTTTTTTTTTCATTGCAAATTGCATCAGCAATAAATATGAACAAACTGTCTCTTTTAGGATCAAAATTCAGAGGGTAGTTATAGTTTTTAGGATTTGAATTTAATAACATAAGTAATTTTCAGGTCATTAATCACTTGTCTCAATTTGCTTTTTCAAAATAACTTCATTTGCTTATCTGTTTTTAGGATGAAAAATTGATTTTTGTCTTTTTAAATCCAAAGCAAACTCAGTTAAAGCTGAGCATTCTGTTAGTTTTCAAGCATTTTTTTTCCTTAAGCTATTGTTTTCAAAATTTCTTTTCAAAAGCATTTTAAAAAAAAAGCTAAGAGGTCTAGGTTAAAGCCTCTTTAAGTTGTTTTGTCTTAAGAGTCTTTTAGCTTATAGAAAATTAAGTTCAAAATGCCATTAAGGCATGTTTGGTTTTTAGAGTTAAGTAAAATAGCTTATTTTGAATTCCAGCTTATGGCTGTCTTCTTTGTGCTTATTTCTTTTCAAAATTAGCTTATTAGGTTAGACTTAAGTAGTTAGTAGCTTATTATACTTAAATCATTAGCTTAATTTTAAAAAGTATGTCAGCCTTTTAAGAATTTGAAATAATTGTAGTTTAGTTAATCTGGTGTTTTGTATGTAGTTTTAGACTTAATGTCCTTGTTTTCATTTAAGTTGTTTTCACAAAAGTCTTTCATTTTTAGCTTATCTTTACTTTTGTTTTTAAGAGTTTTCAAAAATAAAAAAATGAATAAAAAGGTTGAGGGTGGGACTTGAACCCACGACCTCCTGCACACACACCACACACCTTACCATTGTGCTCCATTAGCTCATCCGTTAGGCCTTCTTTCCATTTAATAGTTAATCACATTTGGGCCTTAAGTCCAAATATAAAAGCCGTAGCTTAGCTAGCTTATTTGAGTGCTTATTTGTTAAGCTGAAACTGTTTGCTTATTTTTCTTGAGTTCCTTGTTTAATTTAGGAGTTTTTGTGATTTTTCCACATTTTTCCTTTTATTAGTTTATTTTTAATAATTTTTCTTAGGTTTAAATTTTCGAAAATACATAAAAAATAGAAAAATAATTTTTAAAAATACAAAAAAATAGTTTTTAGATTCAGAATAATTACTTTTAGGTTTACATGCATTAAAATCATTTGTACCATTTTTAGATTTTTATTTTCATTTTTCACTTTTTAAATTAGTTTTATAAAATAGGATTTTAATATAAAAAGTAGTTAAAAATAGTTTTCTGAGTTTTTCTAATATTTTAGACTTTTCTAAGTTTAAAAATCATTTTTTAGAATTTTTAGGAATTAATTTGCTATTTTCTAGGATTTAAATAGGTTTAATTAGTTTTTAATTCATAATAAATACAAAAACAATAAAAAAATAATTTTCTTTTTCTTAAAATTTTCTTTTGTCTTAATTTAGGTTTAGAAATTTTATTTGCATCTATAGGAGTTAATCTTGCCTTAGTTGCTTATTTGTCGCGTTTTCTTCGTTCCCGTTAATTGTTTTTGTGCATTAATTGCTTTTGTTTGCTTATTTTAATTGTTGTTTTTAATTAGTAGTTATAGATAATCAAATTAATCTTTGTTTCCAAATCAAATCATTGTCCGAACATCAAACGTGGTTTCAATTTCACAAATCGTTGGGGAATAACGACCCGGGAATCATACTTCCTGGTTAATATACGTATTATATTATATATATTTGTGAAGATTTTCCTTTCTACCTTTGTCCTCAAGGGTAGTTTGGTAATTTTCCATCATATTATATATTTTAATTATTACGTGTGTTGGATACTAGCAATCAAATTTTTGGCGCCACTGCCGGGGATTTGTGATTAAGATTCTTTCGTTTGAAGTTTGTTGATCGTAATTTGAAAGTTTTTTTTTGTTAAAAAATCAAAAATATAAAAAATTATAAAATATAAAAAGTAAAAATATTTTTTTCTTTTGTTTTAGTATAATTATCATATAAAAATAAAATAAATAAAATTAAAATTTTTTTTGTCCAAAATAAAAAATAAAATAAACAAAGTTGGTAAAAGAACACCAACAAATAATACCTTCAATTGAGGTATTATCCATTAGTAAGTTCCCAACTCGAATGCTTGGAAACCAGCAAATGTGACAAGGGTTCCGCGACACATAACGGAACACATACTGAATGTGCGTGAAGGATGCTCACCAGTGAGACAAAAGAAAAGAAGCCAAGCACCAGAAAGAAACAAAGCAATACAAGACGAGGTTGAAAAACTGATGGACGCCGGCATAATGAAAGATGTCTATCATACATTAAGCAATATTCGAACTTAAGACCATATAATCTTCGTATAGTTATTAATTCTGAATTTGATATACCATTTCATCTGATACCCATGATGCTTCAACTAGTAAAGAATTTTAACCTTGTGAGTTGTGACCATCGTCCATAATTGGCGTTCATATATATATTTTTAATCCACTACTGTTTTCTAACACTAGCTTATTTCCAACATAGGATAGTATTGTATTCGGTCTGGGAGTATTATTCAATGTGAAAAATGTTGGGTTATGGTAGTCGGATAGCACGATGTACGTTACGAATATGTGAGCCTATTGGGGGCACACACGTTAATATACGGAGAATATGTTTTATACTTCACAAACATTATTACTACAAACCAAAAGGACTAAAACCGATTAAGACACAAACTTGTTATGTCTTAAAAGCTGGAAATTGAATAAGAATATTCCTTGAGGGTTTCCAGGTTCGGTTTGGATAAATAGAAAAAGGAAAATGAGAGTTGTGATGAGAATAAGACTTGTTTCCTAGTTTATCATGAGTTGGATTCAAGGGCCATATATACCCTTGATATGTAACTCATAATATACAACATAACTCTCAAAACCCTAAAAAACCTTTGGTGTTTCCTTGTTCCCTTTTTCCAGCAGAGTTCAATTAATCAACAACCCTTATTCGGTTCTTTGATTTTCGGTTTAGCTCTACACCAAAATCGGTTAAACCATTAAGGTTTTAATCAAGTCACACTTGTTCTTCCAAGCTAGACGTACAAGTTTTATACACGAGTTGTTCGTTGCTCTCAAGGTTCGAAGGTTAAAACCCTAACAAGGAATTCAGGTTGTTTTAATATTCGGTTCTTGGATTTTGGTGGTATTAGGGTTTTGATTCTAACCCTAATTCGGTGGTTTGGTTTTCGGTTACAAGTTCAAGAATTGTTAGGTAATCGGTTATTATACAAGGGTTGTTGGTTTGTGAAGTTAAGTCTAGACAACTTAACATATTCGGTTGACGTGATTGTGTGAGCAACCGTAGAGGCGGTAATTTAACCGCTACTCGTTTCAAGTTCAAGATCAAAAGGTAAGTAAATATTTACTTTGTTATAATTATTTACTTTATTAAGTGTTAATTCTATGTGCCTTAACTAGATACAATCCGCTGCGTACTCGTAGCTAAACTGGTTACCTAGAATGTTAAATCCCAACAGTGGCATCACGAGTCAACTCGTTTTTTGGCATTAAGGTTACACTTTTGAATTATATCATGTCTTGAATGTCCACGCCTAGATTTAATTCATATACTTGTTCTGCTGCGCTTAATATTTTATTTAATGTTTTTCTTGCAAATATGACAAAGATTATGCAAATCCTTGCCATAATTAAATAAAATTTGTAGATCTAGATCTTGAAAATAACTGATTGCTAATATTGTAAAAAGGAATAAAATTAATCTGTTAATTTAGTAGATCTGTTTCTTTTTATAATAGATCACACTATATATATAAAGATCTTGATTTTATTTATGGTAACTAAAATCTTTTATTTTGGGAAACTAGATCTTTTTATATATTTAGTCTGATTTAGTTTACCTTTCCGGCCATAAGACCCACTCAATCACTTTTGTGATGAATGGGGCGATCTAGGTACATTGATGAAAATCTAGTGAGGGTCTTATGGTTCTCTAACTGGGGAAGACTCGCTTGAGAACACGGATTTTACATGTTTACTTGTTAATTTAATATCATCATTAGCTTTAGTCTTTATGTGCATATTTTTACTTGATTACTAGTATTCGTGCCTAATATGTATGCAATACGGACTAAAACCTAAAGAAAGATGATGTTAAAACAAGTCTATTAATTCATGTTCAAATACATGCTCATTGTAACCTATTATTTGTTTCGTGCAAAATTAGATTTTTGAGAAAATTAATAAGACTATAAACTATGAAACTTGATTTCAAGATTAAAAACAGGACGCTATGGACTCATGGGTAGTAAGGCTCATCCACTAGAACAAACTATAAGAGAAGTTTAAAGAGGATTTTTCCTAAAGAACTCAGGTTAATACGCTTCGCGCTGACCTGATTCTTCGCTTCTTTGTGCGTTCGATTAGAGTTACCGTGAACCATGGCATGTCACTACAGTGTTATTACTAAAGATTTTTAAAATTAGTGATACAAAGTTGTTTTGCATGCCTCTTTGTACACGCATTTGACACATTTATGTGCATACCCCTAGGAAAATTTTAAGTCTATGCCATCCAACCGTAGAACACGTGCACTTGGTTTGAGTCTCTTTGTCAGACCCTGGACCCCTACCAACCCATGGTGAATTTCGCCTACTGGTCAGACCTTTGACGATTTTTACACGTTCTCGTTTGGTCGACTTAATTCGAGTCTCTTTGTCAGACCCTGGACCCGAGGCATAAGATGATACTAAACATGCTCTTAACATTATTACATGCTGACTAATGTTTTGACAAGTATCATAAACCTAAGAGTTGCATTAAAATGCAATTAACGCTCGTCGCTTACCTCTTGCCCTACTTGTTTTCTCACTGGTCAGACCTCTGGTTACCAAGTAGGAGGTCAAGATGGATCTTAGTCTTAATTAGTAAATTAATTAGGTAGTTAATTCAATTGATTGTGTTATTGCAACATAATTCGTAAACGAAAGTTTGTTTTCTCAAAGAAGACAAACATAGTCTCTTTTCCTGGTAAGAAGAGTGAGATTTACTCCTATCTCTTCTCATTGGTTGACAAGAATAAGATAGGGTTATAATTGAGTTTTCTCAATTATATTTAAACTCACTTTCAATCTTTCATTACAATTTTCCGGTTCTGAAATCTTTAAAAGATATATTACTTTGTGTACCTAGAGTATATTTTGTCTATAGCAACCAAAATAATGACGTCTTGCACTTGTCACGATGTATGAGTTTCAGCCACAACGAGTAAAGAAAATTACTAGCAGGTCTTCTAGGTATTTTTTGGACTCATTTCATTCTTTATAGTGCTAAACACCCTTGTGGTTAGACAGATAGATTAAGGAGGAAATGCATGCTAAATATTCAAGTTAATGAATACATG
>BQNB010055143.1:0-17387 GCA_026074375.1 Tanacetum coccineum
TGCAAAATAGTCTATGGTTCACTTACCATCATCTACTCCAACTCTCCTAAGTAAACCCTACTTGGATGAACACTTAAGGCTCCACCTTTATAGGAAAGCCAAGACCTCATTTAAAATATCATTATTCCTTTAAAAGAAATGGTTGGATTCTAGATTTATTCACTACGACTTTATCAAGTCTCCTGTGACCTCACTGTGTTCTACTAAACCACTCAACCTACTACCGCTTTAGTAAAATCGGACAACTCAAATATGTTTCAAGTTTACAAAAACTAAATAGGAACGCATACCCATGCCCGTAAGATAACGCGGACATACGTAGGCATCTGTGCTCGCAGGCACGGAACACATTTATCTATCCAGGATAAAATAAGAATACAACCATTTATTACTCTTCTAAAATTTCCATACAAATCATCCTTTTACCGTAATAACTATGACTTCTATAAGATTCAACTATCGACTGATAATAATCAATTCACATCTATCACAAATCAACTACCTACTTAGATCCGACACTAACTGATGCTACACAGTTTTATTGCTATACAAAAATCCAAACCAGCCTCTACACATCCTACTACTACTCTATAGATTCCTGTCTCCTCTCCATCCTAGCAACAAGATCTGCCAACTCCAATAGCTCACGCCTTTCCTCAGTAAGCTGCATCTTTAAATCATGGTTCTCCCTCTGAGTATCATATATAGCATGCGACAGGGTTGCTCTCTGGGCATCAGTTTGACCTGTCCAGGCCTCTAATGACAATACTGGCCTCCACAAAGCCCCAAAAGTCACTACAACCCTCTCCTGCTCTTGCTCTAAACTCCTAAACATGTACCTTTGCAAGAAGATCTCATCTCTAACCACTCCTGACCTAGTATATAGTTCCCTCACATCTTTATCAATATCCATAATCAAAGTAGGTGGTAGCGCATCCAAACGCTGAGTGTGGTCATGGAGTATGCTCCTGTGGAGCTCTAACTGCACTCCTACCTTTAGAAACTGATCCTCATCAACTGATATGGTGGTGGTGGGGGTAGCCACCGGCGAAGCTATGGGTGATAGGACTACCGGGGATGATGGTGAAATAGGTAAGGAACCAGACGACCACTCAGGAGATAACGGTGTCTGAACAGGTGCAACTGGTGGATAAATCGGAATATCGATGTAGACTCTATCATCCTCGGGATCTACCCATGTAGTAAGTGTGGGCTATCTAAACACGGATACCCTCTCTACTCCCTCCTGCTCTGGCACAGACCTAGAGCTCTTCCCTACCTCATACGTACTAGTTGCTATCTCCTCCATCGACTTAAGGGCACAACGTCTAGCCGCCTTGTATCCAAGACCTAAAGGCTCGCTCACGGCTGTACCAACAACTGGAACTGCCTGCTGCTGACCCTCAGGTGCAGCCTCCTCCCCCTCTAAACCAAGTCCCTCGCCCTCTAAACCATGACCCTCGTCATCTAAACCACGATCCTCATCATCTGAACTCTCTCTCTCTCTCTCTCATCATCCGCATACAAACTCTCATTCTTCCCATCCCCGTCAGTATCCTTATTAGTATCCTTATATCCTAACTTGTCCCCCTCACTATCAATATCTAATATGAGCTCAGAGGTACCTCTATACCTCTTCCGTATTGGATGGGTCGGAGATGGTGTCTCATAAGAGGATCTATACCTCTTACGGAAGCCTGAATCTGACAAAGCCATCACCTCTGCCACTCTGGCTGAATGATCAGAGGACATGGCGGGCTAGGCACACACGGTCATGCGTGATGTCCTACGGTGAAGTGAAGCACGGGTAGGTATAGGAGTAGGTGAAACATGAGTAAGTGGATGATCGGGTGATAGTGGTGTGGTGGAATCTGATGAAGCTGATGAATAAGATGAATCAGTCCTAGTACCTAACGGCTTAAAAGCCTTAAACTCCTCACTCACAATGGGTACTCTAAAACCTAATAGCTGCGACTCCTTTGCATTTGAGGGAGCCTCCTCTGGGTCTGACTCAGTATCTGTATCAACTAGCTGTGCATGCCTAACCACTATATAGAGGTCATCATGTAAAGAGACGTGCACTCGGGAGATCTAAGCTCCGTTAGCCTGGGTGATAGTCTCTAAATCGACATAGGCTGGGGTAGACATGACCTGTGATAACATGGTAATGGTATACGTATCTTTACAAAATATCATTACTCAAATCACCAGCATCACTATGCTTTACATATATATCAACATAACATTTGAAATTAGGTGTTCGTAACCATACACATACATATATATATATATATATATGTATATATATATATATATGTATGTATATATAATATAAATCAATATACCCAAGAGGGTATGAACGGTAAACACCGCACCCTCATGGGTTATACACAGAATAAGCACTTCAAAGCATCATATAAATTCTCAACGTATCTGCTAGGGTCTCAAAAACACATCTCAATCCATATTGCTACCTGCAATATTTATCTACCAAAACTCATAGGACACTATGCAATACACAACATAGTTACCCAAGACACATCCTCAGTTAACATCGCTACCAACCACATATCTACCTAGGCTTTCAGGGCATCATGCACTACAACTAAGGCAGCATGACAAGAACTAGGCAATCAACAACACTCTAGGTCCCAACACTCGCAAGTGTTCTTATGAATTCATAGTCAATCATTTTTAGGTGGTCTCACTATTCACACATTCCTTCCCTTTCCCCTAACATAGCCCAAGAAAACTACCCCCATCATTTCATAGTCCTTTGTAAATTAAGCATAGTTGATCAGGCTATGCGTAATTTAGGAGATACCATGAACTGCTCGGGCTAGTTAACTTCCACCATGTTTGAGGTTTTACGAAACTCTAGTTAGGTTATAGATGCATTTATTTTTATTTTTATTTAAAAAAAGCATTCTCTATAACCTTGGCTCTGATTACCAATCTGTCATACCCCGTCAGCAGAGAAAACACGGGAATGCGACATAATGATTCACATTGCACAAGATACAAGATAATACCATCCAAAGTTTACAAAAGATTAGTTTACAAAGCTTTCATGTTTCAATCTTGATAAGTAAGACCTTAGTCTTAAATCCTAAATCCCCAAGGGTGCACATCTTTAATCTCCAAACCATCCATTTACCTTTATCAAAACATACCTGAAAATGATACTCAAAAACGTCAACAATAATGTTGGTGAGCTCGTATGCTTGACCTTAAACCCAGTTGCTGTGACAATACTCAAACACTTGGACAATTTGTGCTATATGATAGTGAATATATGCAATCAATCACGAACCCACGACTTAGCATCCCTGCTAATCATGTACCAAGACCTAGCATCCCCACTAGTCTTATCATAACGTGTCCCACCGCTCTTAGGGTCGCAACCCCTAATGACTTACCGCACCTAAAGCCTACCAGCTAGAGCTATATTTAGGGCGAAGAACCACACAGATACTGGGATAGGCGTACCCCGCTGATCCAATGATCACACAAAACTAGGGTAGGCGTACCCAGCCGATCCAAATAACCATGTAACACATAATATTCACATAGCAGTCATAAGCACATAACATTGTCCCAAAAACAAAACCACATTTCGCACAGTTCAGAAAACAGTTCAAAACACATTTGAGTATCATTTTCCCCAAACGGAAAGATTTAAAAAAATAGGGCTACTAGAACTCACCTCAACAGATGATAATAACCGCACAGATAATCTCTACACAACGAACCAAATAATCTCTACTCAACGAGCCAAACAATCTCTACTCAACAAACCAAACAATCTCTACTCAACGAACTAAACAATCTTAACTACGCACAACGGTACCCGGCCATGACCTAACATTAATTTCATCTTATCAATATTCAGTACAATATTGCCTTATTGTACAAGTGTTAGTCTTTAACTCACACCAAAATCCTCCTTACAAAACCTTTATTCCATTGCAAAAACCTCGAGTCCATTGTAAAACCTTTATCCTTATTACAAAACCTTTATCTGGTAACATGGTTGTGTGGTATTTACGCAAAACGACTCAATGCACTTGGGCTAAGTGAAACATTGACACAAAATACTCAAAACATAGCCAACAACGAAAACGAAGTAATTGACCAAATAGTCTAAGAGAATCTGACAAGAAATAAATACGAGTTCAAAGATCAAAAATAAGCGAATAAACATCTCCGCAACGTTAAAGTATAAATATTTAAATATATATGTATAATAATAAAATAATAACATTTTATTATTTTCATCTCTTTATCAGGCTAAACGAGGTAAGTAGAAAATCTTATCATCTTTGTACGTCCATGTTCAATCGTTAAATCTTAACACTTAATATTTACAAATGTCACCTTTTTGTCCTTTAGTCGAGTCGACATAAAATAATTATTCCACATTATTTCTAAGTGTGACATTTTTTACAAAATTTTGACATGACCCGTTCGTTTGAAAAAGATTTCCAAAGTTTTCAAACCTTATTATTTTCCACAATATCCCACAATTCCTACAAAATGCCAAAAGTTCATACTTTTAACGCGTTTATCCAAACATGACAAAAATCGTCCAATTCAAATCATTTTCCACTTCTATAACTATTATTAATCCATTGATTCGTTCTTAGAAATTCCAGTCATCAATTTTTCCCCTCTTGGGCCCGAAAGCCCAATGTTAGTCCATACTAGCCATCTTTATATTCAACTTAAATCCAACAATCGTTCGTTATGTCCAATATAATCACTTTTAATCCATTCACAAGTCCATTAGTTCATTTATAAGTCCATTAAGGTATTAATATTTAGCCCGATAGTTAAATCAAGGTTTTTATTCGTTATTGGGCTTTTTAGCCCAATAAGTCCATAGTTATATTATAAGTCCAAAATATAAACCAAAGCCCATTAGGCCTTAAGCCCATTAAGCCGTACCCAAAATAAGCCATAAGCCGAAACATCATAAACCAAATCAAATAAGCTCAAACTAAGCTTATTTTTAAGCTACTTTTCAAAATAAGCACTTTTAACACAAGTTCTTTTACTATCACAACCATATTATTCAAATGACCAATCTTTGTTCTCTTTTTTTTGTATTCGACACAAACAAACACCCCTTAAATAATACGTTTCGTTTTTGAGTTTTGAATTTTACGAAGATCAACTTGTACAACTAGCATTAGGTTACCATTATGAACACAAAAGTATAACAAATTTTTGAATTTAGAAAACTTACAAGTTTGGGGGTTCTTGGTTCGGTTTTGACGTGAAGAAAACAAACCCAAATCATTTTTCTACAACCCGAGACTATCTAATATCAACCCACTATTGATTATTAACCCGTGTTCTTGATCAATCTTGAAAATTTTTATGTTTCTTGCCCCTTGGAGTGCTTGTCCAAAATACAAAGAGAGGAAGAGAGATATTTTTTTGTGTTTGATTTCAAAATGAATGCATGAATGATGGTTTGAGGTGGTGAAAAGAATATATGAGTACTAGGTGGAGACACTATTGCTAGAAAGTAGCCTTCTTGCCCCCCCCCCCCCTTGAGGCCTACTAGTCCGAATTGGATCCGATGAGGGTTCGGGTTCTTCTTTTCGTGTCGGGATCACTTAAGACTCTATTTTCATCACTTTAAAATGTTACTCGACCTTAATATTTTTATTGAGTTTAAAAACGTTTTTCCAAGAACATGAGTCATTTATACGACCTATCTTCGAATCAAACTTTCCAAAAATTCATTTCGACCATTATTTGACGTGTTAAGACCCAAAATGCGAGTTTTTGTCCAAATTCAACCGAGGCCTTTCACATAAATTCTAAAAGAATTCCAAACTTTCAAAAATGACTTGTCACCTTAGTTTCACCCAAGAATTTCACTTTTACAACCGTTACGGTCTTTTACCAGATTTCACGAAAACGCCTATTTTTGATATCTTTTAAATCACACACCAACGATTTACATTCTAAATCAACGTTATTTAAAACATGAATTTATTCAACACATAAACTCATTAACACTCTTCCAAATTTATTAAAACTCGTTCTCAAATTAATTGTCATGCCGGTACGCGTTGCGTGACTATTTTTCGCTAAACGTAGGAAAACTTCCCGGAAAGCACTAAATGACCACATAACCACTCCAAAACAGAAAGATGAATAAAAAATGATTTTCTTACGATACTTATGACTCTCGAAACCTGGTTAAACCGTAACCGTTTTACCCAAAATAGGTCAACCAAAGTTAACTTTTCAGCTTTCTCCAAGAAAACTGACAAGGTTGAAAGACTCCGATAGAAAATTATGATATTTTATAATACTTAACCCATGACAAGTTACCGGTTATCACAGTCTAACCCCCTTAAAGAAATTTCTCCCTAAGATTCAACTCATCTCACCAATCTCATAACGATGGGATCATCCTATCCCTCAACATAACATACGAGTTCTCAACCGACTCAATCTCCTGAAGTGAGGTCTCTTTTGATTCCCCCTTGAGACTTAGTTCTAAGGTTCAGTCCTTACACTTCTCATGCTTCATTCAAATCATGTCCACATAACATGATAGCCTTTCCTACTATCTCTCTGTTTACTAGCCTTCCCTAAACCTTTAGGTTACACGGTTTTGGTCAGGTGTCCGGGTATGATCCAGACCGCGACCTAACAACAAAACTTTAATTTTTGACATCGTTAAAATTTCTCAGTTGCTCAAGTCTGCGTGATCAATACTATAAGGGTACCTGTCTCACACGTCATATCTCACCTTCTACTCGTGCAAAACAGTCTATGGTTCACTTACCAACATCTACTCAAACTCTCCCAAGTAAACCCTTCTTGGATGAACACTTAAGGTTCCACCTTTCTAGGAAACCCTTGACCTCATTTAAAATCTCACCATTCCTTTAAAAGAAATGGTTGGATTCCAGATTTATTCACTATGACTTTATCAAGTCTCCCATGACCTCACGGTGTTCTACTTAACCACTCAACCTACTACCAACTCTAATCGCTCATGCCTCTCCTTAGTAGGTTGCATCCTCAAATCACGGTTCTCCCTTTTAGTATCATATATAGCATGTCACAGGGCTGCTCTCTGGGCATCAGTCTGACCTGTCCAGGCCTCTAATGCCAACATTGGCCTCCATAAATCCCTAAAAGTTACTACAACCCTCTCCTGCTCTCGCTCTAAACTCCTAAACCTGTACCTCTGTGAGAAGATCTCATCTCTAACCACTCCTGACCTAGTATACAGCTCCCTCACATCCCTATTAATATATGTAATCAAAGTAGGTGGTAGCACATCCAAACGCTGAGTGTGGTCGTGGAGTATGCTCTAGTGGAGCTCTAACTGCGCTCCTACTCTAGAAACTGATCCTCATCAACCGAGATGGTGGCGGTCGGGGTAGCCATCGGCGAAGCTATGGGTAATGGGACTATCAAGGATGATGGTGAAATAGGTAAGGAACCAGACTACCACTCAAGAGATAGCGTTGTCTGAACAAGTGCAACTGGTGGATAAATTGGAATATCAGTGTAGACTCTATCATCCTCGGGATCTACCCATGTAGTAAGTGTGGGCTGTCTAAATGTAGATACCCTCTCTACTCCCTCATGCTCTCACACAGACCTAGAGCTCTACCCTACCTCATACGTACTAGGTGCTATCTCCTCCATCGACTTAAGGGCACGACGCCTAGCCGCCTCGTATCCAAGACCTAAAGGCTCACTCACGGCTGTACCAACTCTAACACCCCATGTTTTAGGGTCATTGATGTCGTCGATAAATTCACTATGTATCTTTAGTATTGTACGCGTTTGCTTTAAATCGTAAACGTTAAGTTAAATCACGTAGGCTAAAAATTATCGTACAATGTAAACGGGCATTAAACAATTAAATGTTTACATCAATCAAGTGTTAAGTAATTATTTTGATGATAATTATTAACTTTGTTCATTGTATTTTTATTGGTTGCGTAAATTGATTACGTTTCGCGATAAATTGCGTTTAGGCATTCCCGGAACCACCAAAACTTTTCTACGCTTCAACAAATACCCACTTTTATACCTAATATTTAAAAATACAAAAATATATCATATATATCTCTATATGGCCGGATTTGTAGCTAAATATGCAAGAAAATATCATAAGAGAACACATCTCCATGTTTTCATGGGATGTTCTCAACTATTAGGGGACATTTACCATTTTCTTCAAACTTTGACCAAAGACTAAGACCAAGGACTCCCTTAAGACCCTCATGGTGTCTCCTTGACTAGTATTACATATACATTACTTATACATTGCATGAGATAAGAAAACATAACACTTAACACTTATCAAAAAGCAAAAATCTCTCCCTTTGTCACCTTATAAGCCCACGGCTCAAAACACCCCTCCTAAATAATTCATACAAACTTTTCTTCAACACATACAAGTAATCTCACATCATATCTAAGATACCTCAAGATGATTTGAAGTATTGGTTAAAGATTTACAAGTGTGGAAACAAGAAAGGAAGCTAGGGTTTTTAATTGGAAAATTAGGGTTTTCATTCTTGCTAGCTTGGGTTTAAAGTCTAAACAAGGGTTTAGCACATATTTCTCATCATCATTGTTCATCATAAGGTTATCTAAAAACCTTTATCTTTTCATTTTCATGATTATATGTATATATGATGTTTACATAGCAAAATCACCATTTAGGACTTTTAAACATGTAAAAAGAGTTTTTACTTGTAATCATGGATTTGTGCACTTTTACATATGATATGTTGTTGTTAATATCATGATAAAATGGACATAGAAGTGTTGTACCATGTTGGTTTAAGCATAAAAAGTGTGGATATAAATTAGGGTTTTAAAGATTTCTTAATAAGTTTCAAGTAAAAGTATGGTAAAGAACTTGATAATCATGCTTCATGAACTTTTATTCATGTTATATGAATGCTAAAATGATGATATAATGGAAGTATAAGTGACTACACCTTTGGTTAATGCATAAAAGGGTTATGTATAAACTTGTTAAATAAAGGTTACTTAAGAAAGTATTAAATTTAAAGAGTTGTTATGGACTTGTTGTCATGGACTTTTGGACAATTATGGACTAGTGGACTCTAATATATGTATGACATATAATATATATGGTATAGAATACTTGTGGTAATTTACAAAGTTGAAAGTATAAAAACAAAGGTTAAATATGGACTTAACAAAGTCATTCAATATTTCTGTCAAAAATTCGTATAAAAATATATTTGTTTTATATTTTTATAAAATACTACATCTCAAGACGAAGCCGGGCATGTAAAGAAACTTTGAAAAAACTGATTAATAACGAAAAAGTTACGGGAAAAACAAATTATACGATAAATAAACGAATTTATAAAAGAATTTTTATTAAACAATTTATAAAAATTATACAAAACAGAAAGTTTAGTATTTTTAACAGATTACACATATTTTTATGATTCCAAAATGATAAGAAACGAAAATTTTCAATTAATAACGAATGAGTTATGAATTTCGCGAGTTTACGACAATTAATACTTTTATAAAACTATTTTTATAAAAGTTACTATTCATGAAGAAACTTTTATTTTTGTAAACCTCATAAATCAATAGAAATTTCAATTACGAGAACGTACTCGAAGGAATCGCTAAAAACGGAGCTATAACGAAGAAAATACGACGTATACGAGTTTTACGACAACAAAAATGATATAAGTGAACTTATGATCTGGTGTGAATAGTAAAAGTTACTGTTCACCAGTAGGTCAAAAAATTGAAAATGTCAAATTTTGATAACTCAACTTAATACAAAAACGTGAGCACAAGAAACACCTCAAACGGACTTGAAACGCGAAAGTTACCCTAGTTTTACTAAAACGGTAATTATAAACGTTTTAACTTATTAAACACAATTTTACCAAAACAATTAGATAGTGATCTAGCTATGTAGAATTGTATATGGTAGTTGTTAATTACCATGCTTAGCACTTATACGACCTTAATTTAAATAGGTTGCATCTAACGATTTGCGTGACGTTTTATCTGTGATATTTGGATTATCAGTAACTCAAGGTGAGTTCATAGCCCCATATTTTTACGATTTCAATGATTTATAACTTTGGGGTGGAAACATGTTTTGTTTTATAAATTGGACGCAAGGGTATGTTTTATATTGATTACGTGTTTGCCTAAGTAGCGATAACCCAAGTTGAGCACATTATCATGAACGGTGTCAATTGCATAGATAAGTTGTGATTACAAATATGTGAGCACGCATGTTATGAATAGATCTAGTTTGGGATTGACCTCCCCATTGCGGATGGCTTAGCTATCACCGGGAACGAACTTATAGCAAGTCAGGATTTGGGATGTTTAGGTTGAACATCTGTATCGGCAGAATAGCAATATTTATTATTGCGAAATAATTTGTTGATCTTCAGTGTCATGAGCTTATAAAATGTAATCGGAATTTGTGATGTCCAGCATATTTGCTTTATCACGGGGGAAAGTCTTGCGTCCTGCATATTATAATTAACTAACCTATGTAATTCACCAACATTTTTGTTGACGTTTTAAAGCAATGTTTTCAGGTGGTCAATAGGCACGAGGTGCCAGGGATACATTGGTGAAAGTTTTAGTTATCACGCTAAAGATTTGGATGTAATATGTTTTAGGAAATGTATTGTCAATCTTTGTAATATCAAACACTGAACAAGTAAAACTACATGCTTTATGTAACAAGTCTTTTAACAAATCCGAATGTAACATTTTTAAACGACTTTTTGTCGTTCTATATAAATCTTGTGTCTATTGATCTGAGGAATTAACACGCCCTGGAATATCCTTTATTTCGCTGCGACCATTTTGGGGTGTTTACATTTTTTTACAGACACTGAATTGTGTGTTTTTCTCCTTGACTTTAAGCTACTTGATGAAAATCGTGTCTTGCTTAGAGTTCCTAGAAAAGATAACATGTACAGTGTTGATTTAAAGAATATTGTTCCTTCAGGAGGTCTAACTTGTCTCTTTGCAAAGGCCACATTAGATGAATCTAATCTCTGGCATAGAAGGCTTGGGCATATAAATTTCAAAACACTAAACAAACTAGTGAGGGGAAACCTTGTCAGAGGTTTACCTTTAAAGATTTTTAAAAATAATCATACATGTATTACTTGTCAAAAAGGAAAGTAACATAAAGCCTCTTATAAGACCAAGACTGTAAGCTCAATCAACCAACCATTACAAATGTTACATACGGATTTGTTTGGGCCAATATTTGTAAAAAGTCTAATGAAAAAGATGTACAGCCTAGTTGTCACAGACGACTATAGTAGATTTAGTGGGTCTCTTTTTAGCCACTAAGGAAAAACTAATTTTTTTGTTTTGTAGAAATCTTAAAACATTCATAACTGGCATAGAAAATCTAATAGACCTTAAGGTGAAAGTAATTAGATGTGACAATGGGACTGAATTCAAGAATAAGGTCATGAATCAGTTCTGTGAAATGAAGGGTATTAAGAGGGAATTTAGTGTTGCTAGAACTCCACAACAAAATAGAGTAGCAGAAAGGAAAAATAGGACACTAATAGAGGCTGCTAGGACTATGCTAGCTGATTCAAAATTGCCAACAACTTTTTGGGCTGAAGCAGTTAATACTGCTTGTTATGTTCAAAATAGGGTGTTAGTTATCAAGCCTCACAACAAGACCCCTTATGAACTTTTTCTATAGAAAACCTGCCTTAATCTTCATGAGACCATTTGGGTGTCCTGTTACTATTCTTAATACATTAGGACCACCTATTTAAAGTTTGATGGAAAGGCTGATGAAGGGTTCTTTGTAGGATACTCTACCAATAGCAAAGCATACAGGGTATTCAACAGTAGAACTAGGATAGTAGAAGTGAACATGCATGTTAAGTTTAGTGAAGAAACACCTAATATTTCAAGAAATGGACCTAATTAGATTTTTGATATAGATGCTCTAACAATATCTATGAGTTATAAGCCAGTTGTTGCAGGGAACCAAACTAATGGTAATTGATGTATTTTTACGTACCTATAAAATATATAATAAAAATACTACTTAGGTAAATTCCAACTATTCACCTTTAACCAAGGTAAAAAGTTAAGACTTACAAAAAATAATATATAATATATATAATATACGTATGTTTAACCGGGTAAGTTTGATCACCCGGGTCGTTATCCCCAATGACTAGTGAAATTGAAACCACGTTTAGGTTCGGATTCTGATTTGAATGAAGCAAGGATATTTGATTTGGAATGATGTAAAATTAAAATGAACAATTAAACAAATTCGGAAACGAAACTATTAAAAAATAGACTAAAATTAAACCCTAAAAATTTTGCGACAAATTATACTAAAGAGATAAAATGAAAAGAAACTTTGTAAAAATAAAAGCCCTAATTTTTACTTTTTTTTATATAAAAGTTTAATTAAACTAATTAAAAATTAAACCTAATTACTAATTAAAACTATTAAACTTAATTAAAAACTTAACTAAGGACTAATGGTGCAAATTCCTAACAAACTAACGGAGGGACTAACTGAAAAACAATTAAAATCGAAAAGTTACACTTTCTACCCTGAGAATCTATCCCGACAACAAACTAAGTGGTCCTTATAGCGATTTCGAAATTGTATAAGGTCTTAAAAATGATAAACTCAATAGTTAGCAAAGTTTGGTGTAAAGGGAAGTTAAAGTGGGGGGAACGAAAATATTGAAAGACACTTTTGAAAGAGGAAAGACGAGGGGAGGCGGTGAAGGTAGGTGGGGGCTGCTTGGTAAGTATGTTGGTACTTTTAGACATAAAAAAGGTTAGATTTTACATTTGTTGTTTAGTTTAATTAGGATATTTAATATAAAATCTAGTGCTATAATGTTTATGGGGAAAGTATCCCGTAAAGGAGCTTATGATGTGCTTAATCTGAGAATGCAAAGAAATCAAAGCTCAAACTACTCTTATGCTACTGAAATTTATCAAGAAATAAACAAACTCAGGAAATAAGCAAAGAAACACAAACTACAAATAAGCTAGAGAACTTAATAAGCTAAACTAGACTTTGAAACTTTAAGAACTTATCAAACTACTTATTATCTAACAAATTAAGCTATAAAATCTAGACTTAAAAGCTAATTTAACAAATTTAGACTCTACTTAAGTTCCTGCTGTTTTTGGAATTTTCAGATTTTTTTTGAGACTTCTGATAGCAAAATAAGCTAAGACAATAAGCTAGAAAACAAAATTTAAGACTTAAACTAAATTAAGCTATATAAAAACTTAAATCCTACTGAATTTTATAAGCTAAATCCTAAAATAACTGATCTAAATTAAGCGGTGAACACATCAGTACTAACTGAGGTTAGTACTGCTAGTGTAAATAATCAGCAGTACTTTCAAGTGAAAGTACTGCTGATGCAATTATATTTTTGAAAATAAGCAATGAAATAAGCTAAATAAAACTAAATTCTTAATAAGCTAAAGCTAAACTTAATCCTACTGAAATTAAAGCTAACAGTACTAACTTATGGTTAGTACTGGTAGTGTAAAGGCTCAGCAGTACTAACGAAGGTTAGTACTAGCTGTAGTGCAATTTTGAGATTGGCACTAAACCAAAACACCCCTTTTTATCAATGTTAACAGGAATTTAGAAAAGCTTTTAGCGAAAATCTAATGAACAGAGATACTAAATCACCAAGAATTAAAAACTAGCTTAAAACAAACTTAATAATCATGATTAAACAACTGAATAAGCCTTAATCTAAGATTTAAACTATTTAAACTAATATTTTTGGATTTTATATTAAGCTAGAAATGAAATTATGAAAAGTAAATGAAAACTTACTTGTGCCTCAGCTAAACAGAAGCTCAAACTCAATTACCAGCTACAAGCTCTAGCTTATTCATGTGAATAAGCTAGTATAAGTCCATGAGGATCCTTCCATTTTAGATCCCCCTTCCATAGCTTAAATCCAATAAGTCCAAGGTAAGGTAATAGTTTTTAAGCTGATTTTAAAGTAGTTTAAATAAAATTAAGGTTAATTAAGCTCAATCATGAGCTTAGAGACTCATGAGAGCTTATGAGTAGCTTATGGCTTTAGTTTAACAATTGATATGAAAACAAAGAGATTATGAGAAATTATCTAAAAACTGAATTATCATTAATAAAAAGCTTAGTTACAATACTTGAAATGAAAGTTACAATGTTTAAAGGTAAATTAAGCTGGAAAAAGGAAATTAAGCTAAAACTTAAATCTAAAGCTACGTGTAAAAAAAACTAGATAGATCGTGTGTGAGAGGTGAGGCCTATTTATAGGTGCTGAAAGAAGCTTCTAGGATGCCTTGCCTTGCTCTTCAATCCTTCAATCTTCACCACTCATTGTCATAATCATTGGATCAAAAGATTTTAGCCGTTGGATCAATAACTCACTCACACGGATTGCCAAGCTGTCATTCTTTGATGTGACAGCTTGTGCTAGTTGTGTGAGTGTGTTTAGTGCAAAAACCCACACCCCTTGTGCTTTTACCATTGCTGACGTGGCCTCCTCATGAGAGTGAGCTAGTGAATCCCTTGGAAAGACTGATTTGACCCTTGCCATTGTGTACTAGATCACTTGAATAGACAATCGCACCCTTTAATTTTCAAAAGCCCTTTGTTTTTGACTGGGGGTGAAAGGAGAGTGACGATGAACAGTAATTGGGTCTTGGCGCCAAGTTATAACTGAAAGGGGTAAAAACGGTTTGAACTTTGGCCTTTTGACACTTTCAGTCCCTCTCATTTCTTTCTCCTTTTCTAGTTATAAATAGCTTTAGGAAATTGCAAGTTTAGCCCTTGTGGTTTATTTAAAAGGGAAGTGGGCTAGTAATGGGCTTATGAATTGGGCTTTTGGGATCCGAATAGGGTTTCCTCGGTTTATAGAGGCCCATTAAGCTTTCCTGGGCCTAATAAGGGAGGAGGGGACATTTTTGGACTTTTGTGAGAGTTGAGGGACCAAAGTGAAACATTTTGAGGATTTGTCCTTTTGTGTTTGACTTAGTTTGACCATCTTTGACTGGATTTGACTTAGGCTTGACTTTTCTGGCTTCAGCTTTGATTCTTGGCTTCTTTTTGTATTCTTTTGATTCTCGTATCCGTGCTTGCCCGTTTTTGACTGTTTTCTTGTGATTTTTGATATATCCGTACCTGCACACACAAAACACAAATACAAGCATATTTTTGCCATTTTTGGTCTGTTTTGGGTTTAATTGGGTTATTTTAGGTACAAACGGATATGTGTATTTTACACTTATCAAAATTCCCCAAACTAAACGATTGTGTGTCCTCACGCAATATCACATGCCTTATAACCAAATACCTCGTTATAAAACACCTGACTTCCCATTTTCAATTTTTTTTTCTCTTTTTATGATTTTTCTTGATAATTAACTTCCTAACTACAATTTATTTGTGTTGACATAATGTATTGTTTTCATTACCTCATTGGTAACTTTTAGGATCATAGAACAAAAAGCACAATTAAGTGTCTAAAAGATAACTTCATCATCCCCGATTTTTCACTTTTCCCATGCTAAGCTTAAAAACAAGATCATTGTTAATTACAAGTCATGACACTAACACTACTCATAAATACTAATTGTGTACTTACTTTTCCTCCCGTAAATCCTACTTTTATATCTCAAGATTTTACTTAAGTCATATACCCGAAGGCTCTTTAAGACTTGTTTCGATACTTATTAATTCCAAAAATAAAGCGTAACGGTTAAGAACGCAATAATTAGCTCCTAGCCCTTTTCAAAAGATCAAATGTTATCAAGATTAAAGTCCACATCGAGGCAACCAAAATTTGGCTTTTATTAGGCTACTTAAGCAAGGCACCATTCATGTCATATACCCTAGGGCTCTTTAAGACATGAATGGACCAATCTTATTTGCATCATATACCCTTAGGCTCTTTAAGGCACAAATTAAGACAAAAATTAAGCAACATTATTATACCTCAGTCCTTTAGAAGGCTACAACATCGGCCACGCCTCCGACAAGATGTAGCAAACATATTTCGACTTCGGTAACTTCCTCGACCTTTTAGAAGGCTGTAACATCGGTTGTGAGCCGGCAAGATGCAGCAAACTTTTATCAGTCTCGGATTATTATTGAATTCTACTTATCCCATATACCCTAAGGCTCTTTAAGGAATAAGCAAAATATTTCTTTAGATGATACATATAGTATGCCAAATTAAGTATTCCTGATGTGTACTCATCCTAATCACAAAGGAACTAAAGAAAACTTCTATTAGCTAATTATTAACCAAAAAACCATACAACTCTATTTATTAATCATTTATATAGAGAGGTGAAACAAGCTAATGGGAGAAAAAGTCACAATTAATACATATGAGCTTGAATGAAAACCAACTATTCTACGTTTAATGTCATGACTTATTATAAGCCTTTAAGTTTTCCAAATAAACTTTGTTTAGCATCCTAATTCGTAAACAACACTATCATCTCTTATTCTTTGCAATTTAAAATCTCTAATAAAGAAATTCGCAAATACTTAGCTTATATAAAATCCAACTTGGCATATTTAAAATCTACTTGAGATTAGTACAAGTCTTCATTTACTATTGATTTCAAGTCTAGCATGTTTAAAGTCTACATGAGACTAGCACAAACTATCATCATTAATTGTTAAGGGAGAAAGCTAGAACTCAATACGTTCGATCGGGTCAAAAATTACTTCTTATTCTTACCAATGGAAAACCTACATTCGTGTCTTAACACTTATTATTTTTTCAACTACTAATTTTTTTTTACAAATTAGAACTTAAAAATTTAAAAATTTAAAGTTTTTGCTATTTTGTGGGAAAACGGGTACGTGAGAACAAAACAATAAGCAAGCAACATCAAATCGATAGATTCCCTCCCCAAACTAAAACAAAACATTGTCCTCAATGTTTAAGGTCAGGTTCTACAAAAATCTAAGCCATTTATGAATTATGCAAAGATAAACGTGAATTGATAATGATGAAAGGATATTGGATCTCCCCAAACTAATTTCAAACAAAGGATAGGAAGCTCGAGTGAATTGGGACACAACACCGAACACGAGAGGCTTCAGAAATTGTTGGTTCAATCCTGCAAACATCACAAGTACAAACAACAACACAAAGAACGGAAAAGGCTAGCCTCAATACATCACAATACATTAAAAATAGAAAGAAAATAGAAAAGGATAGGCATGAGGTAAACTCCCATAAAGCAACTTGTTTTTAGTCACCGAGTCGCAAGCTCGACTCGATCCTTGAATTTAATTATCCTTAGGGAAAGTTTGGAGATCCGGG
>BQNB010055143.1:17674-39238 GCA_026074375.1 Tanacetum coccineum
TGAATAAATAATTAAACCCAATTATTTCGACCACAATTTAATTAGTCTCTTATAAAACTTTTACAATAGTTATGGTGTTAATTTCTAGTTGACAATTATAAAATATATAAAATAATATTTTATAAATTTATATTTCGTTTCCTCGACGGGTCGTGGCTAAAATTGTTGTCTCATTTGTAAAAGTATAGTTTCGTTCATTATCAGATTATCGTATAGTTATCTTTTAGTCTATTTTCAAAATATAATTTAGTCTCTTTTACTGGGTTTAAAATAATTAAAGTTTTAGTAAGACATTACTAAATATAGAAATTTTATATAAATTTCGTCATGACCTTTCCGTCTATAAAACGATTCCCATATTCAAAAAATCTCAATGTTCTCCCTTAATCAATATATGTTGCAATTATTAGCGTGTCAATATTTCAAGCACCAGCGTGTTTTAAATATAATATTTATATGTTATTATATCTAAACCAAACAAATTAATAAATATCATATTTATTTAACCATTTAACCACCATTATTTATCCGGTTTTAATATATCTTTAAAACCTTACGATATATAATTGTCGTTTTGTATAAACCAAACGCACCCTTTTTGGTCATACCAAAACCAAACGCAGCCTCATGGCTGTTTCGACCAAACCAAACGCACCCCTATAGCGGCGGCAGCCCACCAAACGCACCCCATGGTGGCGGCTGCCGCCCCTTTCGGCTGACAACATCAAACCAAACGCACCCTAAGTGCAATCTGCATAACCAAACGCCCCCTTTGTGGTGATACAACAGCCAAACGCACCCCTCCTTGGTGTTGCGACAATCCAAACGCACCACTAGGTGCTGACCAAGAAACCAAACGCACCCTTGGTGCCATTTCCAGATCCAAACGCACCCTTTATGGGTCGATTTTAATACCAAACGCACCCTTGTGCCAATTAAATAACCAAGTGCACCCTTGGGGTGGCGGAGCAAGACCAAACGCACCCTTGCCGGGGCAAAACCAAACTAACGCACCCCTGTTGGTGACTAACGGAACCAAACGCAGTCCTTGCTGCTATAAAAACCCAACGCACCCATGTTGAATATACAAAACCGAACGCACCCTTGCTGTGGTGATGCATCGGTGGTGATGTGGTGGCGTCGACGATGATAAAGATAGGGGTGGAGGCGTGAGGGTGTCGTCGTGGTGGTAGTGGTGACGTGGTCGTGGTAGCAGCGGGGTGTGGTGGTGTCGAGGGTGGCGGTGGAAGTGGCGGTGAGTGGATGGTGGCGGCGGAGAAGGCGCGTGGAGGCGCGTGACATGGGGGATCGGGTAGATCGGGTGACGAGGAACCTTTTTGGATTCGGCCGGAAAAGTCCGCCGGAAAAGTTTTCCGGCGGCGGCGGTGGCGCCGGAGCGGCGGTGGTGGTGGCTGCCAGAAAAGATGGGAGAGATGGAGAGAGATGTATATGTGTGTGTTTTTATAAAAATGAAATGAAAAGAAAATTATAACTTTTATATATATATCAAAAGTTATAAAAAAATGACATATTATAAATAGATGGGGGTAAATTTTGTAAATATTTTCACAGGGACCAAAAGTGTAACTTTTGGTAAATATTGGTTCGGGACTCGTTTGAACTAGTTAACGATCGATTCGAGTCACGAAACTTGCACCATTGTTTTTCAAATTATTTTTCCGATAAAAATGAGTATTTACTTGATAGTATTTCATAAATATTTTTATAATATTTATAAAAATATTTGTTATTTATTTGATATCCCGATTGTGCCTTGTCCGAAAGAAATGAATTTTAACTCGAATATTCGCGTTGTCAACAAACGCTTTTGAATAAAATCCTTAATATTTTATTAAATATTTTTATTTAATAAAATGCGATAATTAAATATAATTTAATTATTTTTCGTGTCGGCACGCGTTGTGTGCGCTGTTCAAAATTTTGCGAGGGCATTTTAGTCACTTTCTGTTTGTTTCCGGGTCTCGGGCAAAACTAAAAAGTTGTCCGGAATGTCGTTTTACATCAAATTGTTTTAGAGTCCGAATAATGAAAACGTGATTTAGTGGGTCGTTTTTGATAAATCAGCTTAGGAATAACATATATCTTTTTCGTTTTCAAGTCAAATAAGTTAAAAATAACTTGCACATGAGAGATGTAATAATAAATATGATTTATTATTTAAAATATGTTTCGAAAATTTCCGGATGTTACAGTACCTACCCCTTAAAGAAATCTCGTCCCGAGATTAAATTTGTGTTAACCGTTTGTGTGACCAAGAAAAGATTTAAGATTTAATAAACCAGTTCTAAACAAGACGCTGATAACTTTATTCAGCAAATTTCGGTGTTTCTACACTTCTCAATCTACCAAAAATTTTGGCTAAGTTTGACCAGGATATTTAATCCATCAAAATGGGTATCTCAAAAAAATATCATTACAGATCTTATGACTGATATAACCGCGTTAAAAAAAGTCTCTTAATAGTGAAATCATCAAGAAGAAAGTGTAGTCACGTGAGTGTGTCTGTATAAAGTTTTAAATGTTCCAGGACGGAGTCTCTTTTCTGCTATCTGTAATGTTCGATGATTGTGTGTGTACGCCCCCTGACGTGGCTTTTGATGTAAGTACCCTCCTTACTGGGCTAGTATAGGATGCTATCGCGACCTAAGTCTTCCCCAAAATGAATAGTTCGACTATCTCTCTCGTCAATAGGTGTTTATCTGGTTTAAGGGGGTTGCATTACCTATTGGATAAAGTTGTACAAGCTGGGACCGCTCCAAGACCCAACAACAACAACCATAACGACCATAACTATAACAATTGGTGATGGGATGCAGAGAGTGAGGACATTTCAAGAAATGATGTCCCTAGAATAAAGTTCAATCAAATGGGAGGAGCTCGCGGAAGAGCTTATGCGATAGACGGCGGAATATGGTACTCAGTCGTTAGTTCGAGGATGAATCAACTCCATTAGTTCAAGTGTGTAACAAGTCTGTTAGTTCCACGAATAGTTCCCTAGTTTCGTGATTGAGTGGGATTAGCAACGGCCAAAAGTAATAACTTAAGAATGAGGATAGGTAGGTTTCAAGGAGGCCTTAGATTTTTTGCAGAGTGGCTAGGACACTATTGTGCTTCTAAACCTTTTTAACGATTCCGGTGATTATCGGGTTCGAGTTCATACTCGTCTCATATCGGATACATTAGCTCTCATTTTATAATTCATACTTACATAAAGGCAGCGTCCTAAATTTATGTAAATAAGAAATGATAAATTATGGTTCGTGGGATTTTCAAATTTATTTAAGTAAATGAAGATGCGTCCCAATCCTTTCAAATAAATAGATTATAAATCATCCTACTTAATAATTCCCGATGCAATACGCGTACTCACATAACCTTCAAGGTGATGGATGACATAACGATGCATGTGCTCTAATGAATAAGGGACGAGTGTTCCAAACTCCTCTTCGGAGACGAGGAGTAAAACTACCAAGGAATATCGACCTAGAGTTCAAGATAGTTAATGAGTACTCGGGTAGAGTAAACAAGGTTAAAGGTCTCTTATGAACGAGTGTCAAACATAGCGATATATCATATCAATGCCTCCTATTACAAGTCGCCCAAAAAAGACTTGTCCATACTTCCAGATTCCATTGCACGTTAATCCCCCCATCGTAAAACAGACCATCCACGTGCCCACTGCGGTTTTGTTTACATAGCAATTATCATATCAATCCTTATATTACAAGTCCCGCCCATACAAGACTTGTAATACTTAGATTCATACATAATTCCATGTAAACAAAAATTATGACGGTATCCGTGTAATACGATATTGTATAAAGCTATGAAGAAAAATTATATTCCTAGAGACCATTGTTTAACTTACAATGTCTGAGAACGAAGTGAGACCATTGTTTAACTTACAAGGTCTGAGAACGAAGTGAGACCATTGTGCAACTCACAATGTCTAAGGCGTAAATGAGACCATTGTGCAACTCACAACGTCTTAAGAATTGTTCTGGTATTTATATAATTAATTATTATATAAATAAATGTACGATATACGCAAAAGGGATGCAAGCATATATATTATATATATATGTATGTCACGTAAGCACATAAGCAAGCAGTGTGTATGCACTTTGAAAATGTTTGATGTGATGCATTGTTTGTGAAAACGGTTATAGTCTAGGGTAAATTATGCAACCTAGTTCTCTATAACCAGTGCTCTGATACCAATCTATAACACCCCCAAAATTGTTTCGCAGCGGAAGTGCGTCCGGGGGCGTTACTTCATAATACACAACGCTAGATACACGAGAACGACCTCTAAATGTGTCGTTTGAAAAATAATCTCGTTGATTTCCTTGAAATTGATATAACATTTGTCTCATAATTGCATCACAATGAAAAGCTTGAAAGCGATACAACGAGATTTGATCATTTGTATATATGTAGAAACCCATGAATGAAATCTGGTCATTTTAGACTCCAATGCACATCAGATAATCCAAGCATCTAATTCACCTGAGAAAAACATGCTTAAAAACGTCAACATAAAGTTGGTGAGTTCATAAATTTGTTTAAGTATAAATGCTGAACCAAAGTTATGTCAAGTGTGTATGACCATTTAAAATCCTTAAATGTCCTTCCAAAATGTATGTATGATTTTTAGAAATCAAATAGCTGTAAAGTATGCTTTGAACCATTTTCAATCACCAAAATAGTCACAATTTAATGTCACCAAAAGTACTAATCTTATCCCAAAGATTTATAAAGAATGCATGACCAATTTAATGTCACCAAAATGTTTCAAGTATGTATTGCCACTTTATTCAAGGCACAGTAAATATCCATGTGAGTATAAAACAATGATTACAATTACTCTAAGTTCATGAAACCGATGCACTAATATAACAGTAAGAGTTCATATGTAAGTATTGTGGGCCTTGTAGGCCCAACCAATCGTAATCTGACATGTTATAACGTTCGTTTGCCCAGTGATAGTTAATCACCCAAACGGGGATCACACCCGAATAGATCTATTTCATAACATTCGCGCTCACCCTCCAAGTGATTTACAGTTCATGAAGCTGTGACGTAGACTTATATATATACCCATCACAGGTGTCCCCTCCAAGAACACCCGGGCCTTTATTTAAAGAATATGTACTCCCGTTACCAGTGTCCCCTCCAAGAACACCCGGGCAGTACTGTATTGTTATCGGTTCAATCCGCTTAAGCTAATCCGTAATCCTTTCAAAAGTAAAGTACATATATTTGTAATCTCGTAATCATAAAAGTATAGTATGTATGTTTACGTTCAAAGAATTAAACCAATTATTTGTAATCTCCTCGCGAGATATATAAATGAGTATGTAAACCAAACAGGTAATCAACCATGTAAATGCATTTGAAAACAAGCATGTTCTCACCCCAAAATATATGTAAAACATGTAAAAAATTGGGCTATAAACTCACATTGATGTTGCAGAACGATTTGCAGAACTACACATATTAAGCGCAGCACAAAACGGAAACAGGAACGGCCTCCGATCAAGAAGAGCCGCCGTTAACTTAACGCTAAGACCCATCTAGCATAGGATAACGGATTTGGGTTTCCCGATGAATGTTACGTCCAACGCGACACTAGATAAAGATTTAGATTCCAAGTGTAATAGTTTGGTGTTTTGGTTTAATAAAATAAATCGAAAGTAAACGCAAATGAGTAAAAATAAGCCGTAATATTACTTATGAAATAAATAACAATTATATAACTCATACTGTGAATTATATAACAAAGAAAACCTATCAAATAAATAATCGAGGTATATAATACTTTGTAAGTATTAAATAAGAATCGTGAGAAAAATAACTGAAGCAAAACGTTACGCCACTCTTTGAAATCACCAATTTTACTAATAATAGTTCTCGTATAAAAGTGAACGCCCGTTTTAAAGCTTCATAATATTAAAAAGACATTTTCAAAGCTTTTACAATCATTATGACTTTATCTTCCAGTCGAGAATTATAAATAATATTTTATAATTTAGTGTTTCGTTACGACTTTTAACTAAACTAGTTGCGTTGTTGTAAAAGTATAACTTTCGTTTATGTATCGGTTTATTGTATAATTATAAATTAAACAATCTTAAAGCTATATAACTCAAATCCTTTTTCAATCAATCCGTTTGCAATTATCCGCGCAATTAATAATATATATAATATATATATATATAAAAATATAATATAATATATATATATATATATTTAAAATTATATATATATATATATATATATATATATATATATATATATATATATATATTTAAACTAAACCAAATAATAAATATTACATTTATTTAACCAATTTAAACCACCATTATATCCGGTTTTATTATCAAATATTGAAATATATTTATTAATCCATTTTTGTAAACCAAACTCACCCTATGTTGTTTCGCTAAACCAAACGCGCCTATTTCTGCTAAACCAACCAAACGGACCCCTTTGTTGTCTTCTCTAAACCCACACGCACCCCTAATGGTTTTTTACACACCCAAACGCACCCTACGGTTTTTCTGCTAACCCCAAACACACCCTTAGTGTTTTTCTGCAAACCAAACACACCCTTACGGTGTATCCAGCAAACCAAACACCCTTTAAGGTTAACTGGCAAACCAAACGCACCCTATACGTTTTTCTACTAACCCCAAACGCACCCTTGGCTGATAAACCTATAACCAAACGCACTCTTGTTGTTTTATAATAAACACAACGCACCTTAAACGCTACGTTTATAATCAAACGCTCCTAAATCTGCTAAACCAATCACCCCTTTTATACGTTTCTGCACAACCAAACACCCCTTTTCGGGTTTTCTACACAACCAAACACCCCTTTTCGGGTTTTCTACACAACCAAACACCCCTTTTCGTGTTTTCTGCAAACCAAACACCCCCTTATGTTGTTTCTCTCAGACCAAACTCACCCTTTGGTGCATAATCGAAACCCAAACGCACCCTTTGTGTGGCTGTTAACAACCAAACGCACCCCTTGGTGGTGACTGCCAAACGCACGCTTGTGGTGGTGGCAGTCAACCAAACGCACCCTTTATGGCAAACCCTGATCCAAACGCACCCTTTTGCAATTTCTGTTAAACCAAACACGCCTAATGTGTCTTTCTTAAACCAGACGCACCCTTTTAGGGTGGCTGCCACCCAAACACACCCCTAGGGGTGGCTGGACAGTGAACCGACGCACCCTTGTGGGTTGCATTTTCAACCCAACGGACCCTTGGTGATGTTTTCATCAAACTCAACGCACTCTATGTGGCTGACCTTAATCCCAACGCACCCTTCGGTGCTAAATAGAACAAGCAAACGCGCCCTTATTCATATTGTTGTGGTGGTGGTGCGTGGTGGGTGTGGCGATGATGATGAAGAGGGTGGCAGGCTGCGGCTGTGGTGGCGAGTGGGTGGTGGAGATGGCGACGGTGAGGTGGCGGTGGCAGTGTGTGGTGGTGATGGAGAGGCGCGCGGCGGCGAGTGGTGGCGCGTGATATGGGGGATCGGGTAGATCGGGTGACGAGGAACCTTTTTGGATTCGGCCGGAAAAGTGCGCCGGAAAAGTTTTCCGGCGGCGGCGGTGGTTGTGGCTGCCGGAAAAGATGGGAGAGATGGAGAGAGATGTATATGTGTGTGTTTTTATAAATTGAAATGAAAAGAAAATTATAACTTATATATATATATATAAAAGTTATAAAAAAATGTCATGTTATAAATAGATGGGGGTCAATTTTGAAAATATTTTCACAGGGACCAAAAGTGTAACTTTTAGTAAATATTGGTTCGGGACTCGTTTGAACTAGTTAACGATCGATTCGAGTCACGAAACTTGCGCCATTGTTTTTCAAATTATTTTTCTGATAAAAATGAGTATTTACTTGATAGTATTTCATAAATATTTTTATAATATTTATAAAAATATTTGTTATTTATTTGATATCCCGATTGTGCCTTGTCCGAAAGAAATGAATTTTAACTCGAATATTCGCGTTGTCAACAAACACTTTTGAATAAAATCCTTAATATTTTATTAAATATTTTTATTTAATAAAATGCGATAATTAAATATAATTTAATTATTTTTCGTGTCGGCACGCGTTGTGTGCGCTGTTTAAAATTTTGTGAGGGCATTTTAGTCACTTTTTGTTTGTTTTCGGGTCTCGGGCAAAACTAAAAAGTTGTCCGGAATGTCGTTTTACATCAAATTGTTTTAGAGTCCGAATAATGAAAACGTGATTTAGTGGGTCGTTTTTGATAAATCAGCTTAGGAATAATATATATCTTTTTCGTTTTCAAGTCAAATATGTTAAAAATAACTTGCACATGAGAGATATAATAATAAATATGATTTATTATTTAAAATAGGTTTCGAAAATTTCCGGATGTTACAATTATGGTTGAAATTTAAAACACTAAGTAGCGACTGCATGCACCATTTGTCATTCGTTAATGCATTCATGCTTCTATGTAAAAGAACCCGGCGATCTTAGCCATTGGAGTAATTTTAGCACACGGTTTACATAGTTCATTTCAATTAACGATCAATTGGAAAATATTATAGGATTGGTCTTATCGCATTCAAACTTCTGCCCTTAGACAATGTAAACGAGTATGCTACTATACCTAAACAAAAAGTTTCAATTCATAAGACTATGATAGTACTTCATTCAGAAATCAGAAGTCCAAGTCATTTAGAATTACTTTAAAAGTAATATTGATTTTTGTGTTGGTTGACATTCCAAGTCTCTATTTTACATTCATAATGTTATTTGTGTCACTATTCCTTCATCCGTGTTCTAATTTCGTTATGTTACCTCAAATCTAGTAAAAAAACCTTAATTTTTTTACTCAAGTCATCATTAATTGTTAATGTATCTATATTATGATAATACTTGCTCTTCGAAGTGTTGCAAACAAGGAATGACTAGGAACTATGCAATTACGAAGTTAAGTAGGCTTTCCACTTTGCATGTGTTCCTATCTCTACATGCTTCGGCCATCCAACTGTGATTGCAGTTCTTGAATGGGTGTCTGTGCTAAACTACTGCTCATACTTTTCTTCAACTGAATGCTTGGCAGTTATATATGTTTAATATTTATGTCTAGATTACATGACAGTGATAGCTCTGTTGGTGCTATCTACATGTAGGTCCTGTTATGACAAAGTTTATAATTGCACTACGAGAGATTGGAACATATAAAGATGTTATTCGATCTCAGGTTAGTTTTATCAGCAAAATATTTGTTTTCACTTGCTATAACAAGTATGCAGGCATCATTTGCTGATGTATGTATTATATGATGTTTATAAATATGCAATGACCAATGAAGTTTTAACCTTTCATTAAGCTATGCATGTATCACTTTTGACTTTTGTTTGAATGATGTAATTCTAATATTTCTCATTAATCTTGCTGGTTTAGCATATACTGAATGACCGATTATTGCGATTTGTCAATATAGATTTGCTTGTACTCGTACTAGGATTTTTTTTATATCAGATCCTATGATAGGTAGCATTTAGCATGAAACACAAATGAGTGTCATAACGGTTATATTATCTTTGAACTTCATCTCAAGTCAAATTGATATCCTTTTTTACCAAAGGGCATGTGTCCCAATGATACCTATGTTGGTGTGAGAAGCTCCACAACTAAATGGTTGTGGGTTCAAGTCATGCTTAGGACATGTGAGATTTTTTGTGATATAAATAGTGTGAGATAGGTAAAATTTGCCGTTTAAAAAAAATTGATATCCGTTTGATGTTTTTTAGATTGTTTATTGATCACATTTAATGTGATAGATATTTAATATACATTATTTAATAATACAGTGATTAATTGAAATAGTCAATACCTTGTATTAACATAATATATTCAAGAAATTAACTTTACACCGTGTTAAATTTATTTGATTAACTTACAAATACTATTTTTTATTAATATACATACCTTGCCTGAAAAGAATTTTATTTCTAGTGCCACTTTGGTTTCTTTAGCGCATCAGAATGTCATATCGAGTGCATCACATTGTCTTAATGTACTACATCATATAGTTTTTTATCCAGTGGATCACAATATAAAATGTAACATATTTCTGTTTGATGACTAGATTTAAGAGTGTGATGCACTAGAAATAAAGATTATGATGCAGCAGGTTTTTCAGGTTTTAACACTATGATGCAGTAGTTTTATACACTGTGATGCACTAGTATTTTTAGTGGATCACAATTAACAATTAAGTGCATCATATTGTCTGAATGTACTAAATCACAATATAACATGTAACATGTTTCTATTTGATGACTAGATTTAAGCGTGTGATGCACTAGATATAAGTCTATGATGCATTAGTTCTAAGGTTTTTAGTTTCTGGATACTATAAGCTTGTTGTTGATGTTGTTTTGAAAATTATGTTTGAGTTTGTATATCACATCTATGATTTTATAAATATGATAGATTAGATATAAGACTATGATGCACTAGTATAAAGCTTTATGATTTTGAGTTTGTAAATCACATCAATAATTTTAGAGATTATTATATATAAGACTATGATGCACTAGTATAAAGTTTTTTTCATTTTGAATTTGTAAATCCCAATTGTAGTGAAAAATATCTGGTATACACCTTATTTACCATAATGAGTTTTTCCCATGGTTTTACCAAAATGAACCAACTAGGCGCGGCTGTAAGCATGCACTGAGCATGTAACTTTTTTCAGGTATTTGACTTTAATATTGAATTGATAAGTGGATTAACTTTTTAGATAGATATTTGTTAAAAGTATTAACTTTTTGCAGTAGTTATTTGACTTCAACTTTTGAGGATAGTTTATTTCTACAAAAAATAAAAGATAATTAAACATGTATAAAACTAGGAGAAATGAGATTGAGTAGTACCATTGACGAAGAGACAAGTGATAACAAGCAAAATAAATACAAACATATTCAATTTTTTTTAGTTTTTTGCCTTTTAACATATGAGAGTGTATTACGGAGTAATTTTGTGCATTAGTCATTTTTTTGTCTTCAATTCTCCTTTTGACTTTTTTCTCCCTAAGCGCGAATGAGAATTTGGTTTGGAAGTGTGCATAAGATATAGAAATGTGCCTAAGTTGTGTAATTCCATCTACTTGTTCGTTGTTAGCTTATTTTGGAGCGCGCATAGGAAGTTGTGCTATTGTTTTGAGTGTGTATGGAGGATGCACGCAACATCTGAATGCGCTGAACATTTGAACCGTTAGATGAGGCAGGTGTGCTATATGTAATGGAGCATTGTTTAAAATTCTATTTTCGTAAAATAGATGCGTGCGATTCATTTTGTTAATATACTCCCATGAAGGTTCATTTATAAAAAAATTCTATTTAAATATTATAATGGCGATGCACTTATTCTTCATTGCATCTCAGTCTACATATGTAGTATTAGTTTTTAACTTTTTTAATTTTTGTCTGTGGTGGACTAGTTACCCAATAATTTAATTTTAAAGGCATCAAAATTATAGCATGTAGTGCATCATAGTGTCAAATCCAATGCATCACATTGTTTGCATGTATCACATTTTCATATCCCGTGCATCACAACATATAGTGTAACATGTTTCTGTTTTATTATTTGTAGATTGGATTTTATTATCTGAAATGAATATTTAATTTGGTACGGGTTGTATGGGGTTAAATAATGCTAAACCTTCAAGGATGAAACCAAAATCAAAAATATCAGCCAAATAATTTTCCATGTGGAGGACGTGTGGCATATGTGGATGGAAGGGAGGCCATACCTCCAATACTTATTCACACAAATTTTCATCATCCAAGAAACCAAGGCAACAATTTTTGTCGAAAAGATCTAGGCTAAGAGAACTTACCCGAACATGAGCTTACTATGAATATTAGTAAAACTTATTGATGAAATTTTAAAAGATATAACATTACTTACAGAAAATCAATGCAACATTATAATAGTGTTATGAAATATCATACAATTTTTTTATGTTCTCTTTTTAGTGCATTATAGTTAATTAGTACTACATCATAGTGTTATTCACAGGCATCATTATTTTTTTACTGGATCACTGTTATATATGTTAGTGTAGAACAATGTCATTACCAGTGCATCTCAGTGCTTGTGTTACTTGTAGGATATCAAATCACATAATCTAAAAAGTATGGAAAAGAAGAATCTAGAGAGAGAAAGATAGTGGTTGGAACACTTAGTGAGAGAAAGAAATATGTATTATGTGATTATCTAAATGAACTAACACCCTCTCCAAGGCATGGAGAAGGTTTATATACTTCTTATGGTTCGGACAACCCATGTTACACAACAATTAAGTACGAGCTATGAGATACTATTTTAGAAGTGACTGAGTCTTTTCTCAATTCCTAACAATCTCCCCCTAAGGGAGGTCACTCCATTTTATAAAAATTTAAGCCTAGCATTCTATGAATGTCTTCAATCTTGCTTGTAGTCTTGGCTCTTTGGTCTTTATCTTGTGAGCTTGATGTAGTGATCTTGGAACTTGTTCTTGCATGCTTTATAGGCTTGTGATTTTGAACTTCATGAGATCATTAGTCATTTATCATCTCTTTATCATCTTATAATCTTTTGCCTTCCTGTGATCTTGTGACTTTTGGACCAACATGCTTATACCTTTTCTTTGTCTTGAAAGCTTTCTAAAAATCTCCCTTGATAGGCTTTATCTTGAATACTTCATGACTTCAAGGAAGACGTTGGGTATCAGAGTAACGGAAGAATTGAGTAACATGTACTTGAGCTTTCATCATGTCTTTATATTTGTCGATAGAGTATGATCATGTAGCTAATAAATTTGACTCTGCTGGAATGAGGAACCGCCATCTTTATATAAATCTATAATTAAAACAGTCAGAAATAAAGGTTGTAGACGAATATGGCTTTTTCATTCACCCGTGTTTGATTGGATTAACCTTTGGTTCCGTGAGGACCGACATGTGATCAGGTAGATTTAATTTGGAAGAATCTCCTTGATAGGATTTCTAACTTAAAGTATTGGTTCCTCTAATGTATAAGCATGAGATTCACCGCTACTTGCTTGTTCTCATTACCAAAACATCTCAAAGCAGACAGCATGATAAGAGTGATTCGGTTAGTTACTATCTTACCGATTAATTCGTCAATTCATAAACTAGACCTATTCGATATCCAGTTGTCACAAGTTTGATCTATATATGATCGCACAAGTCACCTACCGCAGTGCTGTTTGATGTTGACACTAGAAGGATTTCCATTCGTCACTTTGAATGTTCTAGAAAGATCACAAGGATAATGCGTAGGAGTCTTTATATATCACTTGTGTTCACAGTTTATGAACAACAAGTGTAAACTGGAAATGTATCCTAATGAGATTTATTGATGATCTCTTTTGGCTCTAGACTCAATAAGTGCATTTTGGTTTTAGTAATCGAAGGCTAGAGCTGGCTGCCACCTTTTTTCAATATCTACTAACTCGGAGTGAGAAAGTTGATAGATAACGTGTTTGTCTCCGTGAGAAATGAAACAAGAGTCTTTTGAGAGACCTTGAGGGGCGAGGAAGGGTTGTGCATTGCATCACTGGGTCCATGATGACTATCTTCAATACTAGACAACATCTAAGTGTATGGACGGCTTCTTTTTTAGACCCTTTTATTCTTACAATTCTTTTCCATTCTTGATTAGGTGTCATCTTATACACTATTTCAGGGTCATTTAACCCTATAAATCATGCAAATATACCTAGATTACATGCTTAATCATTTGTTTTTAGGTTTTAAGCACTTGGATGGCATTTGGAGGAAATATAAGTGACTTGGGCTCATTTGGAGAAGAAACGGACAAGACTACAACTCTACACCAAATCTCTTGGAGCATTATACATACAGTGCATGGAGACAGTGTCTGAGACTGCAAGCCATGACGTCTCAATCATAAAGAGACGGCATCAGGGAAATCTAGACGGCATTAGAACGAGGCCAGCTTAAGAAACCCTCGAAGATTATTGTGGCATGACGGCGTCTGGAATTACAAGCGATGCCGTCGTGCATATTTTGCTATATATACAAATCCGTTTTTAGGGTTTTAAGTGTGTAACTTTTCATAACTTTTGAGAAACGAACCCTAATGATTGTAGCAGCTTTTAAGGTCGTTTTTAGGGCCTCAAAATCCTATTGTAACTACCTTTAATCCATGTTCTAATCAAGTAAGAGTGTTTATTATTAATCATTCAATATGTCTATGTGTTGTGTGATTGATTTATGTTCTTGCTTTCCTAATAACATGCTAGGCTAAACCCTCCTTTGTATTTACTTATGATTGCATGAAACTTAGGTTGTAGATCATTTTAATGTTGTTTCTTGTGATGGATGTGCGCGTTAGGCTTTAGAAAACTAGCAATAAGATATTAAATTGGGATAAACGTCTAAGGAAATACCTACATAGATCATCACGAGTGTGATAAAGCAACATATATAGGAGAAGCAATATGAGGAGTAGTGCATGATTACGTAAATACATTTGTATATCATAAAGTTATCATGGGTAGATTATATATTATTTAGTTAATTAGCTAAAATAAACCAACATGTCAAACTATGATATTTACTGCTTTCCATAAAATAAAAATAGAAAAAGAATATTCTCTCAACCCCGTACAATTCTGTAAGATCGTGTTTGAGCCTTCCCAACCTATTCCTCTAGAGAACGATAACAACCCCCTGAGTCTTGCCTATACTACTACTACAACGATTAGGTACTCTGCCTAGGGGATTGTAAAATTGTTTGCGAGTTCACAAGACCCGCATCAAGTTTTTGGCGCTGCTGCATGGGGAATAGTTAGGTTTCGATCATAGTTTAGCTTAGTTCTACTCGCTTGATTCCTATCAAGTGAGAATTTTAATTCCAATACATTAGCTTTCTCATAGTCTATCTTTTCTTTGTATGTTTGTTCTTAATTTTCATTAACTATTTCCATTCTTCACTTTGGAGAACGCGAATCCACCATCAATTTTAGGATCTCTCTCTCAATAGCCCCCTACCAACACCCACACTAAAGTAACGGCTAGGGTAAACAAACTTTTAAAAATGAGGCAAACCATCGACTCTCTTCTCTCCTAAACCATTAATTAATTAACCAACCAGTCTTCTGATTATGAAACTTTTGTCTCGAAGAGAGAATTGAAGAACTTAAACTAAGAACTAGAAGAAGAAACGATTTTAGGATGAATGTTTCAAAGATATGTTCCCTACTGAGGAAGAATTAACCTACCACAAGGAGTTACTAGGTGAACCGGATCCTCCTTTCTCAACCCTAGAGCCCAAAATTAGGAGAGGCGACCCTTGGAGTGTAAAGATTCCTTGTGTAATCGGCAACGTCCACACAGGCTATGCATACATTGATCTATACTCTCCTGTTAACATCATGTCTCGTGCCTATTTTAACAAAATAAGAGAAAAATCTTTTCAAGAAAGAAGAAACCCATACCAACCATATAAGTTTTGGAACTTCGTTGGAAGAGCTACCACTACGCATATATTTGTTGGGTGTTTCATTTTTGTAGTGGACTTCATGATTTTGGAAGTTTTAGGCAACGTTATTGATGGTAGGCTAAGTGAAGTGGTCCTAGGAAAACCTTTTGTGCAAGCATCTACGCTTACTTATGATGAGTCTTTAGGGTTAGTTAGGTTTTCCCATAGAGATGATGAAGTTGTGCTTAGGATGCCTCAAAGAACGAAAGAATTAGACCAAGTATCACCCTTGGAAAAAGATAAGTTTGAAACATTCTTTGTGGAAAGCTTGAAGACTAGGAAAAAGGGGTTTAAGCATGTCCTTGAAAAGAGAAATGGATATTACAAAGCTTGCATGAACCTTGGACATACTTATAAAAGAGATAGAGAGACGATTGAAAAACTCAAAACCAATCGCATAAGTATCATCAAGCTTAAGGAGTAAGAGTGACTTCGAGTCTAGCTACAAGACTCGTAAATAGAGAAAAGTGCTTTTTGGGAGGCAACCCAATATTTACTTTCCTGCATTTAGAATTATTGTGTAATCATGCTTTGTTTTGTTTGTAACTTCGTCTTATTTACAATCAAAGGTATTTTGCATAAAATAAGTGTAGGTTAAAATATCCGGTTTTTAGAACCAAATTCAAACATTTGAAATAAATTGTTTAGATTAATTCACGTCAGTTTTGAGTCATATGATTGTAGTGATTAATTTCCAGGTTTTATGTAGTATTTTCTATAGGAAACAACTAATAAGATTACGTGCAAGAATTTTTTTCTTGAAAAATAAATGACAAATTTTCTCAAACTGTGGAGATGGCGTCTGGAAACTGCGTGACACCGTCTAGATTGCAAAGCAACACCGTCATGATTTTTCATGATGGCGTCTGACCACCAGACTTGTGAAAATTTAACTGTTTCTATTATTTTTGAAAAATAAAATGTGCAATATCTAAAATTTGTATTTTTCTTATAAACCTGCAGAAACCTAGAATTATATCATCACTTTCATCCTATCTTTACTGCTTTCATAGAGTCAACCCTAAAAATCTTCGTTGTATATATCATATCCCGCCAATTTTACGCTTGGTGTAGTTGTATTTGTCTTTGATTTACATGTTATATTTGATGAGAAGAAGCTTGGAAATTCTTAGAAAGTTTCATTAGATGACTCTTGGAGGACAATTTAAATTATCGCATTTTCTTTTCCATTATTGAGCAAACCAGGGGAGTACTAGTTTCTTTTACTTGTTTTCTTTTCCCTTTAATTCGTTTTTACGAGTATTTTTAAGAACATTGGGGACAATGGTCAACTTAAGTTTATGGGGGAAATAAGCCTTAGAAACTATTCCTTCAATTGCCATTTGCTTTGTCCTTAAAATGATGGGTAATATATCGAAACATAGCATAAAAAGGTAATTTTGACCAAAATTTGAATTTTTTTTATAACACACACCAACGAAAACCGAGTATTAATAGCGTCTCATAGATAGGAATTTATATGACTAGCATAAAAACCCTCAGAATTCTACCCCAAAAATGTGAGATTCGCCTTTAGATCTTTAGGAATTCGGGAATCACTATTATTGATACCCAAGATAATTTTGCCTTTAGCATGTTCGAGTTAAGGTTCGAATGTAGTCATATGTGTCTATTCCGTCGTTACGGATGTGTACGTGTGGTCTTTGTCGCCTTTTCGGGAACATTGGCATCAGTTTAAAATTATATGAGTGTACCGGTAGTGTATTAAATTCTAAAACTTGTTTTTTTGATGCATCCCGAGACCGCATAGTGAGAACTAGGATTTGATAGACAAGATTCACTAGGATTAACCCATGTTTTAAACCTATAATTGTTATTTTGGTCACCCCAAGTTCACCAAAAGCCACCCAAATATATCCCATTCGTTTCCATTTCCGTTTCCATTTATGTTATCTTACACCTACACATCACAACCCTTTAAAAGTCCTCTTGGATAGTAATGACTAGTACTTGCACCTAGCGATGGAGGTTTGATCCTTTACTAAACCTATAGTAATTTGTATGCTATGACAGGTAATAGATGTTAACTTTTCCATTTCCATTGTTATAATTTATTATACACCCGAGTGAAAGAGATAATCTAAACACTTATGTGAGGTGCTAGTGTATACTTTTCGTGCTTTTAATTACGAGGTCTAGAAGGTTGTGTTGTAAAATACTTTTAAAGAGTAGGTTAAATGTCCCTAATATTGCTATTGTCTAGGTAGAAAAGTCAATTTGCTTGAGGACAAGCAAATCCAAAGTGTAAGGGTATTTGATAAGGTGTCATCTTATACACTATTTCAGAGTCATTTAACCCTATAAATCATGCAAATATGCCCAGATTACATGCTTAATCATTTGTTTTTAGGTTTTTAGCACTTGGATGACATTAGGAAATACACTTGACTTGGGCTCATTTGGAGAAGAAACGAACAAGACTATCTACACCAAATCTCTTAGAGCATTATTCATACAGTGCATGGAGACGGCATATGAAACTGCAAGCGACGATGTCTCAATCATAAAGAGACGGCGATAGGGAAATCTAGACGACATCAGAACGAGACCGGCTCAAGAAACCCTAGAAGATTATTGCCGCACGACTGCGTCTAGAATTACAAGCGATGCCATCGCGCATGTTTTGCTATATATACAAATCCGTTTTTATGGTTTTTAGTGTGTAACTTTCCATAACTTTTGGGAGACTAGCAGCTTTTAAGGTTGTTTTTAGGGCCTCAAAACCCTATTGTAACTACCTTTAATCAATGTTCTAATTAAGTAAGAGTGTTTATTATTAATCATTCAATATGTCTATGTGTTGTGTGATTGATTTATGTTCTTGCTTTCCTTATAACATGCTAGGCTAAACCCTTATTTGTATTTACGTATGATTGCATGAAACTTAGGTTGTAGATAGTTTTAATGTTGCTTCTTATGATGGATGCGCGCGTTAGGCTTTACAAAACTAGCCATAAGATATTAAATTGGCATAGACGTCTAAGGAAACGTGAGTGTGTAGAAAGGATACCAGCGGTAACAGCCTTCATACTACCTTACCCTTATTCTGGTTAATCCCTCTTAGGATATTTCACATGCATTTAATATACTTTTAGGGGCCTTGTAATAGTCTTCATACTACCTTACTTGTGCATTACCTTAATGGAATATTAAATAGATGGCGGGTTCGTATAATTCATTCATGACTTAGGAAATACCTATACAGATCATCACAAGTATGACAAAGCAATAGATCTAGGAGAAGCAATCTGGGGAGTAGTGCATGATTAGGTAAATACATCTGTTTATCATAAAGTTATCACCAGTAGATTAGATATTATTTAGTTAATTAGCTAAAACAAACCAACCTGTCAAACCATGATATTTACTGTTTTCCATAAAATAAAAATACAAAAAGATTCTTCACTCGACCTCGTATAATTCTGTTAGACCGTGTTCGAGCCTTCCTGACCTATTCCCCTAGAGAATAATAACAACCCCCGAGTCTTGCCTATACTACTACTACAACGATTAGGTACTATGCCAAGGGGATTGTAAAACTCTTTGCGAGTTCACAAGACCTGCATCAATTCTTCAACCCCTTCATACCAAGACTTCATCACTAACACCTTGCTGGGTTTGTTCCAGTACTAGCTCTGTCTTAGTTAGCATTATTCTTACTTTACTCCTTTTTTGTATCATACTTAAGGAATGAGTACCTATCCTTAACCAGCTTATATCTCCAATATAATAAGTACATGGACGGTCTTTGGGTATTTCCACTGAAGCCAATTAAACCATTTGAAAATCAATCAATGTACTAGTGATATAAATCAAAACTTTTGTACCTTGATGGTTTCATCTTTTCCAAAATTGCCCCCCCTGCATATGTGCATCGATATTTGAAAGTGTTTTGCATATAAGAGGGAGAAGCTTCACTTGGGTTACTAAGATCACATTATAAGCCTTATATTTTAATCACATTGTCTCCCCTTGTCAAAAATTTTAAATCGTTTGATATTTTGCATATTAATTGATTAAAAAACTATTGGGGAGAAAAGTGTTACAAATTAACATGCTTATTAGGAACATTTTAATGCTCCCACTTAATTAATGAGGGTGTGATATGGTGTCTAGTACATAATTTGAAAGATTTTGAATTTATTGAAAAATTCATGAAAATTTGTACTCGAAGACTATATAAATATTATGGATCCGACACTACATATTCACATATATTCACAATATAAGTTATGAGATAAGACCTGACAAGATAAAGATCAAGTATGACATCATCATATGGTTCATTGAAGTAGTCATTTGTGGCTGGTATTTTGTGTGGGATTTCCTGAGTGTTTGCGGGTTGGTCGGTTATCGTCTGTTCTCGTGTAGCAGTTCTTGTGTCGTGCTGGGGTTACCGGGTTGGAATGATTGATTGTTCGATGTGTGGATTCTGGTGGTAATGGCCAGGGTTGTATTTATATCGTGTGGGTGTTGATGGTTGTGAGGTGGTGATTGGTGATGGGTTTTGATCCAACCGTTTACCATCAATTAGTACTAATGGGGGTATGGTTGGTTGGCTGTGGGGTTGTTTGGATTGTGTGCGGGGATGAGTAGTTGAGGTGTGTGATTAGATTTGTTTTGTTATGTGTAGGATTTGGGGGTGTGGTGGTGGTGGGGGGTTTTGTGGTTTGTATAGGCGGTATTGTGTTCTGTTGGGGTAGGAGGGGTGGGTAAGTAGGAGTGTTTACTGGGTGCTAATAGGATGCGCGTGTTATTTGGCGAGGGGTGTTAGATCGTGAGGGCGTAGTATTATTGGCTTCTTGTGTTTTTGGTTTTTGGGGGAAGGTATTGTAGTTTTTTGGTGTGTGTGTGGCTTTATGTTTTTTGATGGTTTGTGAGTTTATTTGGGTTTTGATGTCCGCGTAGTGTCTAGGTGTGGGTGGTGTGTTGTATGTGGAGGGGTTTGGTTGTTATTGGGTTGGGTGTGTGGGTCGGGATGTTCGCGGTCATGTGGTTAGGTTAGGGGGGGGGGAGACGGGTAGTAGTTGTTGTTTGTAATCATTCGTGGGGTGGGTGGTGATTGTGTTTTGTGGGTGTGGTTGTTACTGTTATGTGGGGTGTTTGTGGCTGCTCGTGGGGGGGTGTTGTGTTTAATGCTGTCGTCTGGCCGAATGGTTGTTTTTTAGCCATTGCGGATTTTAGGAGCGTGCATTTTGGGTCGGTTTTTGAGGGTTGTTTTACTTTTTTTGGTTGTTGTTGGAGGGGTTCTCGGGGGGGGGGTTAGGCGAAGGGATAGGGTGGTTTTGGCTGGTTTTGGGTTTTTGAGGGGTGGGATTGGTATGGTGATGTTCTGGGTTTTCTTCTGGGTTGGGGGTTGGCGGTAGTGGTGGTTTGTCTAGTACATAATTTGAAAAGATTTTGAATTATTGAAAAATTTCATGATAGTTGTACTCGTAGACTTTATATTATTTGGATCCGGACACTACATATTCACATATATTCACAATATAAGTTATGAGATAAGACCTGACAAGATAAAGATCAAGTATGACATCATCATATGGTTCATTGAAGTAGTCATTTGTTTGTCTCACAATGCCTTGCACCAACTAATACTTCTAAGCTGCACATAATTCGTCTTTCTAATAGCTGGTCATTAATCATCTTCACCATAATGCTTAAATATTTCTGATCCTTGGCAGTCTATATTCTCCTTGGTATGTCTTTGTTGTACCCCAGCTGAAAATTTTGTACCCTTTCATGAAGAGTCTTACGAACAGACCTGAGTATTCTGTCACAAAATTTGTAAAGCTCATCGGCACACATCAGTCTCTTACGTTTCTTCTTATTCTCATAGATAACTCCTGTTGGGTCGTATGAAGGGGTGAATAGTTCTTTGACAGAGATGCTTGGATAGTCTTTTTGTGGTCTAGTGATGTTGAGCTTCT
>BQNB010055144.1:0-25238 GCA_026074375.1 Tanacetum coccineum
CAATACGCTGTATCCAACACTTAGATACGTCGTATCCAACCGACTTCCAGACCTTATAAATAGAAAACTCAAAAATCGGTTAGTTTACCTTGGCTATATAATTGCTCTCGTATTTATTATGACGTTTGAAGGCTAATACCTTCGGGTATTAGCCATTATTATGAAGATCTGAATGTTTGGTATTTTTTTTCCTCGATTTCTTGATTTATCATTGTATGCTTGTTTATGTTTATCAATTTATACTTGTTTACGCGCTTTTGTATGCGACCTATCATTCAACTGGATCTAGTGAAGCGGACCAAGTAGATATAGTGTTCGGGATAGCTCTCCATATAGTGATTTATACATCTAGAATTATAGTTACACAAATATTGTCCTTCTAAGTCTGTGTCTAGGATACGCTTCAGGCTTAACTAGTTAATTAGATATTGCCAATGATTTATTGATCGTGTTGACTAGCAGGTGACCTAGATAATTCAACAAGTAACGTTCTAATTCCATTGGATAGTTGGACAAGTGGACTACTAGTGTATAAATTGCCATTAAGCAGTAAGTGGGTAAAGTCTCTATGAGCTAGGGTTTAACATTATCACCATTGCTTTAATCCTTAAGATAGATTATAATCAGCAAATAAGGATGCTTTATGCGGTTGCTTTAATTGTGACATAATTAATATGTCTAGGTCTTAGGATGATATAACACATAAGTCTTAAGAATGACATGCCACCTCGAGAGAAGAAATCATTGCACTTAATAAACAAACTAACTTTCTAATCGGATTAATAATGGTTAATACAGTTTTCTTATATAATGTTCGACCACTCTTTTATCTTTTGTTAATTGGCCTGCGTGGATAAAAGTGCCTTGAATTGATTGTAGTCACCAACCAAACCGTGCCAGTCTCTCAGGCTGAAACCCCCCCTTTTCTCGTTAGAATTAAGATTTAGACTGACATATAGGTTTAGAACAGAATAGAATTAACATAGAATAGATAACCAAGATATTAATTAAATTGATAAATTTAACCTCGCTTCAAGTGTTCGACACCATACTTACCACGAAACTACTACCGATCGAGTACACTACCCGTTAAAGTGTTGTTTTTGGTTTAGTCGGCAAAATATAAATTTAAAACTTGAATCAATAAAATATACACCACACAACGACACATCACAACCACATTTGGAACAAAGTACCATTGCCATACCATAAAAACATAAACCATTGAGTACAATGTACTAGAAACACAAGTACTAATATCCAGAAAACCATACACTAATTCGACAAGAGAAACCATCAATAACTGTAGACTATATACACTAGACCACAACAAACATTACTAATACCCAAAACAGACTAACATCCACAACCCGAGTAGAACCCAAAAGAAAACAGCAACCAGTCACCTTAATAACCCATGTCAACAACATCCTCTTCCCTCTTACTAACACATTCATACAACCTAGACATAAACATATTCACGATACCGAGAAGCTCCAAGTCCTTTATCTGATTGGATTTCAATCGACGCATCTACCAAGAAGTAGGAACATGGCCAGGCATACGCTCCATCTGAGCAATAACATTGCGACGCCTAACAGTGCGTCCATCCACATCTGTTCAAAAATAAACGACCTTTGACCTTAGTTCTCGCAACTCTAAAACTTCCCACAAAACCAACTACCCATACGTGTATCTAGGGGGATCCTTTTAGTTGGAAGAGGCTCCATAAGAAAAGTATGCAAAAGAAAAAAAGAGATTAATGACATCTCAAGAGGCAAGTAACCTATATATAGAGATAACAAGACACCGCCATAACTGCATCGCCGCACATAAACAATGAATAATCATAGAAGCCGAACTCTAACAGTCGCTTCTAATTAAGTCAATTACAGGGACTATTAAATTGTGTCTCCCAAGATTCTTTTATACCTTATAAAACAAAAGAAATTGCAAGAATGGCTCTTTAAATATAAAGAAAAAAATGATTAGTCCCTCTATATACTATAATCTAAAACATTAAAATACAAATTTACAAAAATAACCTTTCAAGTACACGGAGAAAAACTGTATTAATCTTTGCCGCAATGCGCTTGCAATAAACCCTCTTGTTATAATACCATAAAAACCATTTATAAACCAAAAACCCTTAAATTTGTGTATCTGTTTTTTATTGTTTAAGAGTGCTTGCATTAGCTTATTGACAGACTTATTAATTTATTAAAAATTTAATACAATCATAAACTATTCTTTTTATGACTTATGAACTAAATAACTTGGAGCTTATTAATTTGTATAAGCAGTTTAAATGGATAAGCTTAATAACCATTAAAAATTTAGTTTACATGCTCATATAATAGTCAATAAACTTATAAGTTAATCAAGTAATGTAATACATCACTCGATGAACATAAAGGAGAATAAAATGTCCATGCGTGTTATTTTTTCAGTGTTGTTCGTTGTAAGTAAAAAAATGATATATTACATAACACTTTTCAATAAAGTTGATGTTATTATGGTTGACGCTTTTAAAGGTCAATAATCACAAATTACACTGGTTGTGTCTTGAGATGAGCTTATACAAGCTAATGAGAGCTTGAACTTTTAAAATAAACTAGTGAAATGAAGCTAAAATTAAACTGTACATGAGATTCAACTTATATTATGTTACCCCATAAAGATTCACACCTACATCACGATTCGAAGGTCGGGAAAGATAAAAGAAATAAGTTGTCATGTTTATTAGATTAAAGAGAAAAGTGTAGAGAGAGAAAGATGTGTGTGTCTAGAGAGAGAAAAATAAAAACACCTAATGATACAAATGATTATCCTCACCCTCCTATGGAAGTATAGGAGAGGTATTTATAAGTCTTGACACAACTAGCTTATACAACTTGTCATTTCTAGTCCCTAAGTGTCAAGCCTTTTATGAACTAATGTAATTCCTTATTAGTTGACATATTTTAAGGCTAACAATCTTTACCCAATATGTGGACATACGAAATTACTTACAATGTTCCTAACAAGTATAATTACAAAAAAATAAAGTCTTCTAAAGCACTTCCAAAGATGAAGATGTCTTCTAAGTTCTCATGGTCTTAAAACTTGTACTCCGGCATGGATCTTCATTGTCTTTACTAGTTCTGAAACCATTAAAGTATGCATGAGTTTGATTAATGATGAGGTGTTATTTTATACACTATTTCGGGGTCATTTAACCCCCTAAATCATGCAAATATGCCCAAATTATGTGCTTAATCATTTGTTTTAAGGTTTTTAGCACTTGGATAGCATTTGGAGGGAATACACATGACTTGGGCTCATTTGGAGAAGAAACAGACAAGATTACGAACCTACACCAAATCCTTGAAGAAATATTGCTTACAGGACGTGGAGACGACGTCACAAGCATAAAGTGACGCCGTCGTGATCCATCTAGTGACGGCGTCAGAGATTTAGTGACGGCGTCAGGACGTGGCCAACTTAATGAGGATCTAGAATCATCCACGTAGCGACGGCGTCAGGATTACAACGCGATATCTCTATATATACTAAACCGATTTTAGGGTTTAAAGTGTGGAACTTTGTATAACTTTTGGGAGACAGACCCTAGCTCTTGTAGCAGCTTCATAGTTCATTTTTAGGGCCTCAAAACCCTATATACTACCTTGAATCCATGTTTTAATCCAAGTAAGGTTATTTATCTTTAATCATTCAATATGTCTATGTGTTGTGTGATTGATTTATCTTTTTGCTTTCTTTATAACATGCGAGGCTAAACCCTCCTTTGTATTTGCGTATGATTGCATGAAAGTCGGATAGTAGATCCTTTTACTGTTGCTTCTTGATTGATGATTGTGCGTGTTAGGTTCTAGAAAACCAGCTTTTGTCTGTATCGTTGTAGACACGTCTAGGGAAACGCGAGTGCATAGAAAGGATACCATCAGGTAACAGTCTTCATACTACCTTGCCCCTTTATATAGTTGATCCCCCTTAAGATATTTCACATGCATTTAATGTACTCTTAGGGGCCTTGTAATAGTCTTCATACTACCTTACTTGTGTGCTGCCCTAACGGAATATTAAATAGATGGCGAGTTCGTGTAATCCGTTACCTAGGAAATACTTACACATATCATCACAAGTGTGACAAGGCAGCAGGATTAGGAGAAGCAATCTGATAAGTAATGCATGATTAAGTAAATACATTTAATTATCATAAAGTTATCACCAGTAGATTAGATATTAGTTTAGCTAATTAGTTAAACAAACCAACCTCTCAAACCATAGATTTATCTGCTTTCATAAAATATAAAAATACAAAAAGAATCTTCTCTCAACCCTTAGAATTCTGTTAAACTGTGATCAAGCCTTCCCAACCTATTCCCCTAGAGAACGATAACAACCCTCGAGTCTTGCATATACTAACACTACAACGGTTAGGTATTCTGCCTAGGGAGTTGTAAAACTTCTTGTAGAAGTCCCTTACGACAACCGCAACAAGTTTTTGGTGCCGCTGCGTGGGGAATAGTTAGGTTTTGATCATAGTTTAACTTAGTTCTACTCTCTTAAATCCTTTCAAGTGAGAATTTAATTTCCGCATACTAGCTTTCTTATAGTCTATATTTTCTTTGTGTGTTTGTTCGTAATTTTCATTGACTATTCCATTCTTCATTATAAAGAACGCGAATCCACCACCAACTAATAATCATCTTGTCCTACCAGCTGCGCTGCGCGCACAAGCCGTTCAAGAGCTCCACGAGCTATAAAGAATTTCGGCCTTTATTGACTCTCGGTTAGAGAGTATTGAACGATTCCTTGATAACTTTGCCAACCAACCTAATGATACTAAAATGAATGACCTTGGGTTCGATGATGAATTGGTTGACACACCCTTTGTTTCTCCCTTTCCTCATTCAGGCAATGATTCGGATGACGGTGAAGTACATAATGAATTGATTGAGTACAAAAATGATGGAATGCTACACCGAGAAAAGGCAATTAATAGTTTCGATGGGGATGACTTGGCATTCCAATATATGATTGGATTTAGGAAATCTGTCGCTTACTTTGACCCCTTCTTACCGATGAACATTATTACGCGTAAAGCCTACAACACTATAATGGTAGAAGGATTAGAAAGTACAGGGAAAAACTTAGTTTCCGTTGTTAGGGATATCTACGTGTTTGTAGGTAGCTTCACCTATATCATGGATTTTGTAGTATTGGAAGACATAGGAGAATTTATTCAGATAAATAGATTCGAAGTTGTAATGGGTAAACCCTTTAGGAAAATCACTAAACTTGAATACGATTACGCTAAGGGATTAATGTCTTTTAATAGGATCTTTGATAATTCCATATTCCAAATGCCACACACCATACCTAGATTTAAACATTGGGGGCACGTATCATGGAGTAAGATCCCACCCATCCTTGTGCTAAATTAAAGAGATCTAACTAACGGGTTTAAGAATGCTTATGAAAAGAATAAATTTATGTACAAAAATTGCTTAAACCTAGGTCTCGAATACCAAGTGGATGAAAGTATGAAGGAATGGCCCATTCGAGGACACGTGAGCATTCATGAAGTCACGTAAGAACGTGTGACTTCGAGTCTAGCTACAAGACTCGTAAATAAAGAAAAGCGCTTTTTAGGAGGCAACACAATATTTACTTTTCCCGCATATTAGGAGTGTCTTGTGTTTTAATTCTTTATTATTTGTTTTATTATGTTTGAATTATTTTGTAATCATTCTTTGTTTGTTTGTAACTTCGTCTTATTTGCAATCAAAGGTATTTTGCAACAAAATAAGTGTAGGGGAAATATCCGGTTTTTAGAACCACATTTAAACATTTAAAATAAATTTGTTAATACAAATATTCGCGCAAAAACGATATTTATATTTAATGATCTTCATGTTTGATAATAACAAATATAATGTCATACTACGTAAAAGTTTACGTAAACAAGTTATTTAGTCGAAAGTTTACTTGACGCCGACAAATCACTTAAGGTATGAATATGACATTATTAAACATAGTTAATGATCAAAGAAAAATATTATCATTTGCATAAATCTTTTCTAATCAAATGATTTAAGTTAACACATGATTAATTATAAGCTAGTTATATTAATCATGTAAGACAAAATAAGATTAACCATAAGTGGAAACAATCTTTTTAAATCTTTCTAAATCTTCCCAAATCTAGAAAATCTTTCCTTATTGGTGATAAGAAATATTTTCTTCTAGAAGAATCTGTTAAATTAGTTTTAATAAGTACAAAATAATATTTTGTATAGATTTGGGGTTAATCACAAAATGACAAATGTTGTCCCAGCTCCACCCACGGATCCACCAAAAACACTGGACAGATCCAGGGGATGGGGGATCCGTGAGTCGCACGTTTGACTCCCCTGGGACAGATTTGAATTTCAAAAGGTTGCCTATAAATACCAACCTCATTCTTTCATTTTATACAACTCTTGACAAATATTTTCTCACATATATTTTATCTTTTATACATTCTTTGATCATTACACTTGTTACATAATCCATTACAAGTGATCAACTCATTCCACTCTTTAGTGAAGAACACTCAAGAAGACGTCAAGCTTCAAGTGTTAATAGTTTAGTTGTGTCATCACGTTTGTGATAATCATTCATCTTGTATATCTTGTGTTATATGTTGTGTGTATGATAGGTTAGTATTTAGGCCATAAAATACATAGTGTGTTAGATTGGTTCTATCTCAAAGTAGAACTCGGTATTTAGCTTAGTACCGAAAAAAGTGTAAGCGACGTGTATGGTTTTCTCCGCCTAAAGGGAGCTTGTTGACATAGTGAAGATAACTCTCAAGTTGGGTACTTGGGGAGTGGAGTAGGGCGAAGAGGAGCTTCGTAGCCGAACCACTATAAATTATTGTGTCATCGGATGATCTTTCTACTACTTGCTTATATTTTGTAGATTGTTTATTTACTTATTGCATCGCTATCATATACACTTGTGTATATCTCATGAACACACATAAGTCGACAATCTAAGTTTTAATTTTAAAATGATAAAAACTATTCAACCCCCCTTCTAGTTTCCACAATTGGTATCAGAAGCCAAGGTCACCCAAGATCTTTAACGTATATTGTACATTAAAGCTTGAATTCGATATGCGATTCTGATAAATATCTATAAGGGAAATCTCATGCAAAAAGATCACATCTTTTTTGAAAAGTGATCATTTAATTTATTAGAAAAATAGATTGTGAAACTGATGTTAAAGCAAAAGATTTAGATCGTGGGCATATTAATCATGAATGATGATTTTCCTACCGCTTGCCAAAAATGAGTTACCCCTAATTTTAAAGGTTGTTCCTTTTGAAGAACAATCTGATGATCTTAAAAAGAAACTTGCTAAAAATAATGAAGCTAAAATAGTTCTTTATAATGATTTACCTAAAAAGGGAATATACGAAAGAATTTTATGTGTAAAAATGCTAAAGATATTTTGACAAATCGTTTTATCACACATCAAGGTAATAGCCAAGTAAAAGAATAATAAAAATTTGATCTTCTTGTTTAACATCTGAACAATTTACCATCCTTGAAAAAGAATCTATTGATAGCGTTTTTGCTAGATTAACACCATTATTACTAGTCTTAAAGCTTCTGTTGATAAGTGTTGGTTTCTCTAGCAAGAACTATGTTATGAAGTTTCTTAGGGCTCTACATCCTAAATGGAGAGCAAAGGTCATGGTGATTGAAGAATTGAAAGATTTGTCATCACTAGCTTTAGACGAGCTTATCGGTAATCTAAAAGACAAATGAAGTAGTCCATGAAAAAAGGATTCCGAAATTTATAGAGGCAAAAAGGACAGAGTTAAGTCCATTGCCTTGAAAGCTAAGAAAGAGTCTAGTGATGATAAAACTTTGACATCCGGAAGCGATGACGAAGAATATGCTATGGCCGTAAGGAACTTTAAAAAGTTATTTAGAAGAAAGGTAAAATTTTTCGGACAACCAAGCAGAAGAAAGAAGTCATTTCGACAAAGAGAAAGAAACCGGAAAGAGTGAAACGTAAATGTTATAAGATAATGGTGATCCAAATCATCTCATTGGCGATTGTCCAAAACCATCTCGCAACAAAGATCAAAAGGCCTTCATTGGAGGTCCTTGGAGCGATAGCGAAAATGACGCCGAAGACAAAACTAACAATGAAACTTGTCTCATGGCTTAATCGTCGAATGAGGTATGATTGAGAACATGCTTGGAACCGGATGAGTGGATCAAATATAGTGGTTGCTCCAAACATATGACCGGTAACAAGAGTTTATTCTCTACCTACAAAGCATACGATGGAGGTAATGTTGTTTTTGGAAGTAACCTAAAGGAAACATCATAGGCAAAGGTACAATCTCTAATGACTCTCTTACTATATCTAATGTAGAACACGTAGATAACTTAGCTGTTTCACTTACTAATTGTCGTCAAATTTGTGACAATAATTGTCAAGCTTATCAACGGAAGAAAGTAGTGAAATAATTAAAGATGGTAAAATCATAGGAAATGGGATTAGAAAAAATGGTTTATATGTAATGAAACTAGGAAATAAGTCTCAAGACAAATTATGTCTCGCCATGGTAGTAGATAACTCTACCTTATGGCATAGAAGACTTGGTCACGCAAATATGCGTTTAATTCAATCGTTGTCATCTAAAGAATTAGTTAGAAACTTACCTAAGCTAAAATATGATAAACATTTTTGTGATGCTTGTAAAATTGGGAAGCAAGCTCATGCAAGTCATAAAGCTAAAAATATGGTTTCCACTAAAAGATGTTTAGAATTATTACATATGGACTTATTTGGTCCATCGGCAATTAAAAGCTATGGAGGTAATTTATACACCTTAGTTGTAGTAGATGATTATTCTAGGTATACATGGACTAGATTTCTAAAGACTAAAAATGAAGCTTTTGAGAAATTTGAAATATTAAGTAGAAAAATTCAAAACCAACTAGGTAGTTCTATAATAGCTATTAGAACGGATCATGGTCGGGAATTTGATAATGAAGTACAATTCGGAGCTTATTGTGATGCACAAGGCATTACTCATAACTTCTCGGCTCCACGTACTCCACAATCAAATGGGGTAGTAGAAAGAAAGAATAGGACCTTACAAGAGATGTCTAGGACCATGCTTAATGAACAATCCATTCCACAAAAGTTTTGGTGTAATGCCGTTGATACGTCAACTTATATACTAAATAGAATATTAATTCGACCAATACTAGGAAAAACTCCTTATGAAATATTTAGAGGTAGGAAACCTTCTTTAGAATATTTTAAAGTATTTGGAAGCAAGTGCTTCATCTTGAATACTAAAGACTATCTAACCAAGTTTGACCCAAAGTCATACGAAGGTGTTTTTCTAGGGTATTCTCAAAATAGTAAAGCTTATGTAGTACTAAATAAACATACAATGAAAGTCAAAGAATCACTCAATGTGACATTCGATGAAAGTCCTCCTCCTACCAAATTATCACCATTGGTTGATGATGATGTTGGTGAAGAAGAAGCCATTAGAAAGAATACCAAAATAGTAAATACTAATAATAAAAAAGATGGGTCGATAGAAGTTGACAAAATCGTTAACATTAAGGAGTCCAAAAATCATCCACTAGATCAAGTCATAGGAAATCTTAATCAAAGAACCTTAAGATCTCAAGCCCAAAGTCTTAGTAATTTATTTTGTTTTATATCTACAATAGAACCCCAAAATGTCAATGAAGCATTAAAAGATGAAAGTTGGGTTGTAGCTATACAAGATGAACTGAATCAATTTGAAGCTAATGACGTTTAGGAATTAGTCCCTTTACCTATAAGTCAATCCGTCATAGGAACAAAATGGGTCTTCAGAAATAAATTAGATGAAAATGGTATAGTATCTAGAAATAAAGCTAGATTAGTAGCACAAGGATATAATCATCAAGAAGGTATAGATTATGATGAAACATATGCTCCGGTAGCTAGATTAGAGTCGATTAGAATACTTCCTGCCATTTCTTATGCAAATAATTTTAAATTATATCAAATGGATGTAAAAGGTGCTTTTCTAAATGGTTTTATAAACGAAGAGGTTTACGTTGCTCAACCTTCGGGGTTCATTGATTTTCAAAAACCAAACTATGTTTATAAACTTAAAAAGGCTTTGTATGGTCTTAAGCAAGCTCCCAAAGCTTGGTATGATAGACTAAAAATATTTTTGATAAAACACGAGTATTTAATGGGAATGACCGATAACATAATTTTTACTAAGAAATCAAAGTCACATTTTATTATTATTCAAATATATGTCGACAACATTATATATGGTTCTACGAGTCAAAACTTGTGTGATGATTTTGCAAAAATCATGCACGAAGAGTTTGAGATGAGTATGATGGGCGAGTTGAACTTCTTCTTGGGTCTTCAAATCAAAAAAATGGAAGACGGAATATTTTTCAATCAATCCAAGTACATCAAGGAGATGTTAAAGAAGTTCGGGTTGAAAGTTTCCAAACCAACCAAGACACCGATGTCAACAAAGATCAAGCTCACTAAGGACGATGAAGCCGACTCCGTGGATAGCTCTAAATATCGAGGTATGATTGGTAGTTTACTTTATTTAACTGCAAGTAGGCCCGATATTATGTTTAGTGTTTGCTTATGTGCTCGTTTCCAAGAGAATCCTAAGACTACCCATTTAGAAGTCGTTAAGCGTATATTTAGGTATAATAGAGGAACTAGTAATTTAGGATTATGGTATCCGAAAGGAACCGGAATAGAAACTGTAGTTTATACCGACTCCAACCACGTGGGCGATTATGTTGATCACAAAAGCACTAGTAGCGTTTGTACGTTCATGGGATGTTGTTTAACTTCTTGGTTCGCTAAAATCAAACGTCCCTTGCTATTTCCATGACCAAAGTCGAATACGTCTCCGCCAAAAAGGCATGTCAACAAGCACTATGAATGAAACAAGCTCTCATCAACTACGGCATATGCCTCAACGACGTTCCAATTATGTTCGGCAATAAAGGTGCTATTGACTTAAGTAAAAACCTCGTACAACACTCTAGAGCTAAACATATAGAAACTCGTCACCACTTTGTACGCGATAACATCCAAAAGGGCAATATATCTATCGAGAAAGTTGCATCCGAAGATAATATAGCCGATATATTTACTAAGCCTTTAAAACATGAAGTATTTAATTATTTAATATTAGGATTAGGAATAATGGAACTAATCATGGATAGTGATTCTCCATCATTTCAAAAATAATTGTAAGCGGAAATTTTATATTTAGTAATTAATCATTATTCAAAAGATGTTAATTCGCATTACAAATTCTAATTACAAAACTTCTGATCGTGAACGTAATCGAGATTAGAATTTTATTAGATTAAGAAAATATCAATAAAATGACCATAGATATCTTCAAAATCTACATGTATGGCCAATACATGAAATTACGCAATCGATTGAAAAAGACGAAAAGAACAATCATCGAATTGCAACTCACACTTGTGTTGACGATGTTTTGTTGAGTCTAAATGTTCATAAATAATTGTGTTATTAGTAATGGTCAAACTTATGCTAAAAGATAACACACTCCTAGTAGGATCGACTACGTTGGAATTCTATCAGGAAATTCACGACAAGTTGCATGGTTCACTCAAAACTTGGTCGTGGACTCCAAAAATTATATCACATACCCCTAATAGTATGCATAACACATTTCAATTGCCAAAAACACAACAATGTATCTCAATTTGCTCAAAAATCAACTGTCCTTATTTTTGGATATTTGTTGACCACAGATCCACCATAAGGAGATTCATGCGTTATTTAGGTGGATCCGTGAGTCAACATGATATCCTAAATTTAAATTGATGGATCACTTGCCTTTTTCTTCCATTAACATACCACCACCTATATCTCGTACCACCCAAGATTGAGCATTCCCGCCAACATCATTTCAAGCCATAAGTAAGATAGATCCATACATTTCTTGACATCTACATTTACAATTGTAAGTTTTTCTCAACTAAATCTTTATTTTGAAATATTTATTTTTCTTTCCATAAAAGGAAAAAGACTTGAAGCAATAGATTAACTTATTTTTCCATACTTGGAACTCACATTCAATGTGATTCGCCAAAAATATTTTTTTTAAACTCACAATTAGATTTTTTTAACAAATATTATCTATCTACATAGTTAATACAAATAAAAAACGATTACCCTCTTTTGAATGAATCTTCAAGATTTAAGATTGTTGTGTTATCTTGACTCATTCTATTTGAGAGATAAAGCAAAATGAAGATGTGTGATTCACTACATCGTGTACATGAATCACACATATAAATCATGACTTACTTGTAATATACTTATCTATATACTAATTATAAATTTATTAGGTTTAAATTATGCTTGGAATGATGAAATATGACTACAAAAGAACCGAAGCCTACATACCAAAAATCCATCACCAAAGGTCTACTCCAAACAATGCCAAAAGCTCCTTCAAAACTCTTCGAAATCGCTTCATTTATGAAGGAAGACACATTGAATCATCTTTCACCTTTGGCAACGACATCATTGATAAATTCAAATCCATTCAATTTGATTATCTCCTCACCTTAAATGGTCATATTTGCCCTCGTTTCATCATCGAATTCTATCACAAATTCAAACTAATTTGAAATGTGCATGATCTATCTCTTTCGAGTGGTTTCACCATTCGAGACAAAGAATTCATTATGTCACTCAAAAAATTCAGTCAAGTCCTTCAAATTCCATACAAAGGAACGTGTGTCTTCTCAAAAGATTACTCGTTAGAACTTTTAAACACTACTCGTGAAAAACATGCCTCTTATCAAACTAGTCTTCCAAACATTAGAGATGTCACTCAAAACATTTGCATTCCTTCAAGTCATCCAAGTTGCTCAAATCCTACCATTATCCTTCGAGATAATCTTCCTCCTAACATTAAGGATTAGGAACTCATTGTTCGAGAAAATGTCATTTGTGTCGACGCTCACAAGAGCTCCATAGATGCATGCTCCGCTATCATGCTCTATCATCTCAAGAACTCTCAAAACTTTAACCTTGCCTACTTAATTGCTCACAAAATTGAGAGTGTAAAAAATAGAGTCAATTGTCCTCTTCCATATGGTTTACTCATTACTCGCCATTCTTTCATGTTCATTGTTATTGTGAAAGTCTAAATAATCGTTGTAAGCTCAGATTGTTTAGATCTATATCTAGAAAAAATGACAATGAACATGAAAGAATGCATAGCGAAAATAGCATAATGAACAAAGTTATTTTGACAAGGTTTTTCATTCATATTATTTACTATTCGCCCCAATTCTAGGTGATCAATGCTAGAACAGTTACTCTAACTAGTACCATGATCAATGAAACATTGATCTTGAGGCTATAACACTCATTCTAGGCATTTACAATGAACCACACGCCTAGAACACACACACACCCCTTTAGTCAACTACATTTTCTGTGCACACATAAACTACACGACCTAATGTCTCTTTATATAGTATAGATCATCTAAGTTTACAAAGGATAAGAACAAATATAATTAGGAAACAAATAATATCTTCCTAACTTTTATCTTTATCTTCTATATCTTTTATCTTCTTAAGGAGATCTTTTAGAATCTTCAAAATCTTCCATCTTTTGAAGAATTACAGCTTTGCGTTTAAGTCCTTCTTGTTTCATTCTTTTATTTATTTTGTCTCGTCAAATCAATAATTCCCAACAATCTTCCCCTATTTGGTGATGACAAAATAAACAAAGTGGTGTACGAACTTCATCATAAAGCCAAAACTTCTTCTGAAGTTGAGATGTAATCATCTCCCTGAATGAAACAAAACTTCCCCTTAAGTAGATTTCCTTTGTACCATGCCACACCAAGGATCTATAAGTTGTAACCTGTTAATATTTCTTCCCCTTTTTGTCATAATCCAATAGGGGACATATGAATATAAGCAACTTTGATCTTGACCACTACAAACCAATATCACACCTCTAATCCAAGCCTTTAATTCCTTAAATTACCCACCATTAAGCACAATAAGAAAAATAAACTTGAGTAGTAGAAACTCACACTAGCAGTAGTAATAATGACTAGCAGTAGTAAAAACCTTCACCTCGTGTAGCATATAAATGGTTAAACATTTTAACATTAAGCTACCCCTGAAACCCATACGTTAACCATTTCTTGAATCTTTAATTCTGTAGGCTCTATGTAATAATTTCTGATGAAGAAAACTAAGTATAACGAACTTGATGTAGAAGCAGAATAACCCAAACTTGTGTCTTATGTCTTGTACTATCCACGTGACTTCGAACTCATAAATAAATCTGTGAAATATAAGTAGATCGCAACCTCTTGACAAAATCCTCATCTTCTATGAGACACATAACCAAAGTGATAGCAAATGTGAGCATTGAGCACCATAAGTTTGTAGATCACACACCTTTGCTAGATTCTGACAAGTCTTCGTCACATCGTTTCTAAGCATGAACAAGTTATTTTTAAAGTGTAACACCCACTTTAAGATATGATAAGAACACACATCCAAAAAATTCCACTTCAACTTCAAATAGGTTATAAACAATCTTCTTCGTAACCAATTAATCTAATAAATACGAGCCTTTAAACTTTTAAGAACATTTAAAATCATAACCTGTTAGCTTCCCCTTAAACCAAGCAGTAGTAACCAACAATAGAAAACTTCTTCTATTGGCAGTATTAAACATACGAGCAGCACAAACCTTGGTTTAAGTCCAATAGTAGTAACTGCTAAAATTTACCACATCAACAGAAACTTAATACTGGAAGCATTAAAAATATATTAGCAGTATTAATCATACTAGCAGCACTAAGTATAAACTGGCAGCATTAACCCTTAGTTATCGCAGCTTACATGAACGGCTAGTATTAAACGTCTGCCTGGCACTGTTACTACATAAGCAGGCATAATAAATCATAAGCAGCAGCCACCTAACCTTCAAAGATAAGGCTAGCAATATTAACTCTGGTTACTACTGTCTTCTTAATATAGCTAGTACTAATCTCACTTTGGCGTATAAAGTGCTCCCTTTCCTCCCATACCTTTTGAGACACTTTTTAGCGTCAGTAAAACACCAATATTTATGATCACCAACAGTACTGTGTCTCGTGGTAGTAGTAACCACCAACGAGCAGTACAAAACATATAACCATAGTTTAAGGATACTTTTTTTAAGTATCCAGACGACACCCTTTTAGCGACACTTTTTATGTTACTAACGTCATAATTATCATTCTCTTCAACTTGCTTAATGATTCTTTTATAGAAAAGTTCCAAAGAACTCTTGAATTATGCAACCAAGAACCACAACAGCAACCATCTGTTGTCTCGAACCAATCAATAAAAGTGTGAACAACTTCCTGTTATTTCGAATTAGGGTTGCTGAAATAACCCTAATATCACAGATTCGACATGAGACCAAGCCAAAATTTATACTCTTTTCCTTCATAGATGCGACACCAAAACACCTTGTAGATCCTAGATCATGAGCCACGAGGCTCTGATACCAATTGTGAAAGTCTAAAGAATCGTTGTAAGCTCAGATTATTTATATCTATATCTAGGAAAAATAACAATGAACATGAAAGAATGCATAGCAAAAATAACATAATGAACAAAGTTATTTTGACAAGGTTTTTCATTCATATTATTTACTATTCACCCCAATTCTAGGTGATCAATTCTAGAACAGTTACTCTAACTAGTAACAGGATCAATAAAACATTGATCTTGAGGCTACAACACTCATTCTAGGCGTTTATAATGAACCACACGCCTAGAACACACACACACCCCTTTAGTCGACTACATTTTCTGTGCACACATAAACTACACGACCTAATGTCTTTTTATATAGTAGAGATCATCTAGGTTTACAAATGATAAGAACAAATATTATTAGGAAATAAATAATATCTTCCTAACTTTTATCTTTATCTTCTATATCTTTTATCTTCTTAAGGAGATCTTTTAGAATCTTCAAAATCTTCCATCTTTTGAAGAATTCCAGCTTTGCGTTTAAGTCCTTCTCATTTTATTCTTTTATTTATTTTGTCTTATCAAATCAATAATTCCCAACAGTTCTTGCTAGACATCTTAAACTCTTTCGTCCTCATCATACACTATAATTCGTCTTGTACTATCGAATGATGAGTTCCATTAATAGAAAGAATGAGAGAAAGAGGAATTAGAGTGAAGAAGCTAAGCTTGGCATACCATACTCACCATCGTCAGTAGAAAGCTTAAATCAATTATCCTTTTTGCTAGGATATCAGTCATCCGTGTATCATTTCTAAATTAGGCATAACTGATTCTCTAGGAATTATGAATTGCTACTTAAGGATAATATTATGCTATCATATTAAATGTCTGTAGCATCTTTTGTGTTAAACTAAGCCATCTTAAACTAAATGTATGTGAATGAATGCTATGCATGCTTGAACTAGATGATGAAACTATGCACTTATTTATCATGACATATTGTATGGATATTTTAGCATAATGATAATTTGCTTTGAGTTTATGGTTAAAAAACTGTAGTTCTGGTCATTTTTGTTGACAACTACGACCTACGGATCCACCATATGGTAGATCCGTATGTTATTTTGGTGGATCTGTGGCTCACTCAGTCCAGGCGCCAAAATTGGAATTTTCTTAATTTTTAACTTTTTCTACTTTTTCTTATAACCATGCTATATGATGTTATATGGATCTTAAACCTTAGGATAAAATACCTCCTGCATATAATCCAAGAACCTTCATGCCAAAGCATGCAACCCATGTCTCTTATAAGACACACTTTCACAACTTTGATACTCAAAAATGAAATGTCTACTTCCTCAAATGATTCCACACCTACAATCAAAAGGAAAATCATCCATGAACATCTCTTAAAACTCAAATCAAATCAAATTGATCCACATATCACTCCACCCAAAGTCTTAGAATCAAGACTAGCTCATTTTCACCTTATGACATGTCAATGTTGTAGTAACTCTCAACGTGAAATTGGATTACTATTACATGAAATGCATCTCATGATCGAATACATTCAAGAACACACTCCATAAAATGAAACACTCTCTCTCCACAACAAGTTTGATCATTTAATCCTAATCACCAATCATAATCCTCATCTACACATATGTAGATGTTATACCAACAAAGTCAATCAACTTCAAAGCCTACAAGAAGGTGTTCACTTCATTTTCTCCTACATCCAACATCATCTTGGATCTTCAAACCCACCATACCTTCCTTACTAAATCTACACTTACGATACCCCAAACCCTTTGGATTACACATATGTTGATGTTATACCAACAAAGTCAATCAACTTCTTGTCTTATCTTTTCAACTTTAACTCTCTTGTCTTATGGCTCTAATGCCAAATTTTATGTTTTATCCCTTATAATGGATTTAACATTATTTTCATTAGTTTTGTTGATGATGGATGTTCATTATGTGAAATGTATATGTGTGCATTTGTGATTGTCATATATATATTTGCTTGCCTACTAACTTTGTTTTGTAGCAACGCATCCATAGCTCGATTACTTGGTGCCTCAAGCAAGGGGGAGCACTTGCAATTTTCTCGTTTTTTTACTTTGCATTTGTAACCAACGTCAAAAACAAGACTTGCAAGGACCGCCTCTACAACACTTTTTGCTTCGACAAAAAGGGGGAGAAGATATGTAAACTCATCTAACTAAATATTATTGGAGTAAACTATTAATAAGAATGAGTTTATATTTTGTCATCTCAAAAAGGAGGATTGTTAATAAAAATTTTCGCAGCAAAAAACGATATTTATATTTATGATCTTATGTTTTGATATAAAACAAATATAAGTCATGCTACGTAAACGTTTAGTAAACAATTATTATGTCGAAAGTTACTTGACGGAAGAATACTTAAGGTTTATTGATTATAGCATTATTAAACATGTTAATGATCAAGAAAAAAATTTATCATTTGATAATATTTTCTAATTTCAAAATATTTAAGTAAACACATGTTTAATTTTAAGGTAATTACTTATTAATCATGTAAGACAAAATAAGATTAACCATAAGTGAATAAATCTTTCCAAATCTTCCTAAATCTAGAAAATCTTTCCTTATGGTGAATAAGAAATATTTTCTTCTAAAAGAATCTATTTAAACTAGTTTTAATAAGTACAAAACAATATTTTGTATAGATTTAGGGTTAATTACAAAATGACAAATGTTGTCCCAGCTCTACCCACAGATCCACAAAAAACACTGGATGGATCCAGGGGATCCGTGAGTCGCACGTTTGACTCCCCTGGGACAGATTTGAATTTCAAAAGGTTACCTATAAATACCAACCTTATTCTTTCATTTTATACAACTCTTGACAAATATTTTTCTCACACATATTTTATCTTTTATATATTTTTTGATCATTATACTTGTTACATAATCCATTACAAGTGATCAACTCATTCCACTCTTTAGTGAAGAACACTCAAGAAGACGTCAAGCTTCAAGTGTTAATAGTTTAGTTGTGTCATCACGTTTGTGATAATCATTCATCTTGTATATCTTGTGTTGTGTGTTGTGTGTATCATATGTGTATGATAGGTTAGTATTTAGGCCATAAAATACATAGTGTGTTAGATTGGTTCTATCTCGATGTAGAACTCGGTATTTAGCTTAGTACCGGAAAAGTGTAAGTGGCGTGTATGGTTTTCTCCGCCTAAAGGGAGCTTGTTGACATAGTGAAGATAACTCTCAAGTTGGGTACTTGGGGAGTGGAGTAGGGCGAAGAGGAGCTTCATAGCCGAACCACTATAAATCATTGTGTCATCGGTTTGATCTTTCTTATCTTTACTTGCTTAAATTTCTTAGACAGTTTATTTACTTATTGCATCGCTATCATATACACCTGTGTATATCTCTTGGTTCGCATAAGTCGACAATCTAAGTTTTAATTTTAAAACGGTAAAAACTATTCAACCCTCCTTCTAGTTTCCATAGTATTGACACATGGTAAGGCTAATAGGTCTATAGTCACCAATGACTAGAGGGTCCTCCAACTTAGGAACAAGAGTAATGAATAAGGAGTTGCATCCTTTGGGAATGTAGGAGGACATTTCAAAGTCCTTCACATACGCGATGATATCATTTTCAAGAAGGTCCCAATGTTTTTTAAAGTGTTGCAAAAAAGGTCTATAAGGCCGATTAATCGCCGCCTAGGCGCTACAAGGCCACCAACCTTGCCGATATATGTAACTTGGTCAAACAAATAGGTCAACTGTGGTCAACGGTAGTCAAACTTGCCAGAAACCTTTTAATCTTGCAGGAAGTACCTAAAACTCGCCGTAAACTTATTTGATCAATTATAGTAACTGTTTAAATCTATTACAAGTTGTTTTTTAGAAAAAAAATCTTGCCAATAATACATAAAACTCGTCAAAATACACAAAACTTGCCGAAAATACCTAAATTTTGCCAGAAATGCCAATCCGATTAATCGCCGATTAATCTCGCCTAGACCGATTACAAGCTACAAGGTGGTCGACAGCCTGACCAACAATTCATGATTTTTTCAACCTTTTTTTATAAAACTGAAAGTTAAGCAATCGGGACCCGGTGCTTTGTCACTTCCACAATCCCAAACTGCGTCCTTTATTTCTACCAAAGAAAAAGGGCTTTCAAGAAGATGTACCTTAATGAAAGAGAGTCTTTTGAAGAGGTTCCTTTTGAAAAATGTCCTTGAGCAACTAAATTCTTTGTATCTAGTACTAAAGAAGTGAAACACATGGTTTTTTAATTGACATTGCATCTGACACCCACTCTCCTTGTACGTTAAGACCATTAATACGAGATCTATTCCTTCTGTTGTTTATGATCCCATGGAAGAAACTTGTGTTCTCATCACCTTCCAAGGCCCACTAAGTTTTTGCTTTTTGTTTTAAATCTTTAACCTTTCCATACTCAATGTTCGCGAGTGACTTCACAAGGGTTTTCCGAGACTCGACTTCAACAGTGGAGAGATATGAAGATCATCAATCAATGTTCGTTGACAAAATAACATAGTGCATCCATATTCTAAACATTCAAGACATGTTAAACACCGCATACGTCTTCTTTTGACAATGCGTATTGGATAATTGGTTAATTGTCAATCAACAAAACGATCTATATTCATGTTATTCTTCATAACTACGTCTAGAATCCATCTTCAATTCCGCGCATATAAATGAGATATATATATATATATATATATCAAAACCCTAATATATATATATATATATATATATATATATATAATATATATATATATATAGATATCAAAACACTAATTAGTTACTTTTCTATATATTCTTTCTTTGATAACTGTATTATAGTAATATAATATATATATATATATATATATATATATAAGTATATATATATATATATCATAACATATATACATATACATATATACATATATAATATAATACATACATATAATTAGATGATAGATATATAAATATATATATATATATAATATAATATATATATATATAAATATATATATATCAGAAAACCCTAATTAGTTTAATTTTCTATATATTTTTTTCTTTGATAACTTGTTGCTTAGTGATATATGCAATAAGAATGAATAGACTCTAACGAAGCATTTTCTCTAGTTACAAAACTTGAAGCCGTTAGGATATTCCAAACATATGCCACTTACATGAACTTTAAAGTTTATCAAATTATTGTTATAAGTACTTTCCTGAATGGTAAACTTAAAGAGGGAGTATATGTTCAACAACCTTATGATTTAAAAGTAAGGAGTTTCCTAATCATGTTTAAAAAATGGACAAAGCATTTTATGGTCAGAAACAAGCTTCAAGAGTATGGTATGAAACTTTGTCTACCTTTCTAATCCAACATAAGTTTGTTAGAGGAAAGATTGATAATATTTTGTTCAACTACAAAATCAAAGGTGATGTAATAATCATATAAGTACATGTTGATGATATCATTTTGGTTCTACAAATCATAATCTTTACAAATTGTTCTCAAAACTTATGACAAAGAAATATGAGATGAGTATGATGGGTGAATTCGCTTATTTCCTTGGTTTTCAAAACAAACAATGTAAAAAATGAATTTTCCTTAACCAAGAAAAGTATATCGGAGACTTACTCAAAAAGTATGACATCTTGTGGTGCTCATCAGTAAAGAACATGGTTATTCCAAATAATTTTGATCCGGATTTGGCTAGGAAATTAGTTAATAAGACTCGGAATAAAGGAAATATTAGGTCACTGATGTATCTCACAACAAGCAGACCAGACATACAACTCTTAACATGTTTGTGTGCAAGATACCAGGATAACCCAAAAGAATCACACATTAATGCATTAAAAAGAATTTTCAGGTATCTCAAAAGGTACCCCAAGCCTAGGTCTTGAGGATCTTAAATGTTTAGGCTTTAATTTAAAATCATACTTAGATTGAGACTATGTTAAATGCAATATGGACAAAAAGAGCACTTCAGGGGAATGTAAACTACTTGGTGGAAAATTAGTTTGTTATACTAAAAAGAATCAACAATCAGTGGTTATGTTTTCAACAGAAGCTGAATATGTTGCTGCTGCTAGTGTTGTGCAAACATTCTATGAATGAAGAAACAATTATCTGACATGACATAGAATATAAGATGGTTTCCATCTTTTGTGACAATGCCAGTGCTATAGACATCTCCAACAACTATGTATTTCCCTCAAGAACCAAACATATTGACGTTAGATATCACTTCATCATGGACTACGTCATGAAGGGTGATATTGAACTCTGCTTCATTCCCACTAAATATAAACTTGCAAAACCCTTTGATGAACCAATGTTTACCATGTAGATATCTGAATTGGGATTGCTAAACATTGATTGATCGATCTTCAATTAATAAATATTCACCGAGTTTTAATATCCTTAGTCCTTGAAAAATCCTTTGGGATCCCCTTGTATCAAAGATAAATAAGCTCTTACAATTTAGGTACTAAATGTCTAACGTTTATGTTTTTTGAAGTGCATCATGCAATACGATTAAGGCATCATGACAAGCACTAGGCAATCAATGACACTCTAGATCCCAACACTCACAAGTGTTCTCATAAATTCACAGTAAATCATTTTCAGGTGGTCTCACTACACACACATTCCTTCCCTTTCCCCTAACATAGCTTAAGAAAACTACCCCCATAATTTCATAGTAATTTGTAAATTAAGCATAGTTGATCAGGCTATGCGTAATTTAGGAGATACCATGAACTGCTCGGGCTAGTTAACTTCCACCACATTCAAGGTTTTATGAAAACATTATCTTGGTTATAGTTGCGTTTTTACAAAATTTCCTTTTTATAAAAACCGGCATTCTCTATAACCTTGGCTCTGGATACCAATCTGTCACACCCTGTCAGCGGCGGAAACACAAGAATGCGACATAATGATTCACATCGCACAAGATACAAGATCATACTATACATTAAATTACAACAGTTTATTTACAAAAGTTTACGATTTCACAACCTTAGAAAAAGTCAAACAGTTGTCATTCAATAACTCTCAGATGTAATCATCTTTAGTCCCCCATACTCCTCATTTAACTTTATAAACAACACACCTGAAAATGATACTCGAAAACGTCAACAATAATGTTGGTGAGTGATTCATGTCCTTTAGTATATATAAATATATATATAATATAAATATATAATAGGATAATATCAATTATGAAAGAGTAAGAATTCCGTAAGGCTTTAAGAAGGAAAATTGCTTTTGACCAAAGCAAAATCCTAAAAAAATTTCCCGGGTCGTTTCCCGGCAAGGTGTGAATTAAGAATCGGTTACGTTTTGTGGAATAATGCTTGAATATCACAAATTTGGATTTGGTTTTCTAATTCTACGGGAAAAATCAATTAAAGGGCAAGCTAAACTAAGAACGAAAGCAATTATGGATTTAAAAACACGAAAAACGATAACGGGGTCAAACCCCGTTCTTTAAAAACTTAAACTCTACAAATTTAACCCTAAAAATGCAAATTTAACTTTTATTTTAATTATTATTAATTAAAAACAGTTTTAATCTAAAAAATTAATTAAAAATATTAAGCTAATTATTAAAATTCTGGAAAAATTAGGAAAAATACTTTATACTATGAAGAATCAAAGAAAAATAAGAACTGGAAAGTTGGCTGAACAAATAAGCAGTTAAAAAGCAAACAAGCATGATAAGCTAAAAACTGAAGTTGTGTATAATAATTAAATGGTGTGAAGTATTAAACGAAAAAGACCCTAGGGCCGTTGGTGAATGTGTTGTGTGTTGAGGCTTTGTGTGTAAAAGGGGAGGTCACAGGTTCGACCCATGTGGCCTCTTTTTTTTTTGAATACATTTTTTTTATTTTTCTTTTAAAAACTTATAAAATAAGTTGAATTAACAAACTTTAAAAAAGACACTTTTTTAAAACTTGGAAATAAGCTGGTAATAAGCCAAATGCAAAGATGACAGAATGCTTTTTAAACTAAGTGACCAAAGGGTAAAGTGTTTTTGACTTTTTAGACTTAAAAAGCACTTGGAAAAAAAAGCTAATACATATAATAAACTACACCTAATACGCACTTATGAACAAAATTAAGCAAAGAAAAATAAGCAGATAGGCACTTAAAAGCATTTTAAAACAAATAACACAAGGACCGATTACAAAACTACTTTCAACTTTTAAAACTAAGAATAAGAACTAATAAGCAATTAGAAATGACAAATAAGCTATAATAGATGATAATCTAGACCTAATAAGCAACTAGGAACAAAAATAAGCAAAGATAATAGGCCATAAGCTCAGAAAAGCAAATAAGTAATTTGGCCAAAACTGTTAACCAAACAGCCAATGTAGTACTTTCTAGCTTAATTTTAAGCTAGTTAAGCTATCCTTATGGCTTAGTAGCTTATATGAAAATCAAGCTTATCCTATGAGCTTCAATGATCAGCAAACAAAAAGGAGTTTGAAAAACATATAAGCCATGAAAAAGGCTAATTACCAAAATTGGTTTTTTTTCAAAGGTTTTATAAAAGCAAAAATGCAAAAATGCAAGCCTAAATTAAGCTATGAAAATGACTTTTAAAAAACAAAATAAGCTCAAATAGATTGAGCTAGAAACCTAATGAACATATACAAACAAATTCAGAACCTAAAACTAATTTTAACTACTCTAATTTTAAGATTGAAAAGTGAACTTTTTACTACTTGAAATGGACTTGGGCAGATTTTTGTACCAAAACATAAGTGACAAAAGGAACTTAAGCAACACTTTGCCTATTGCATTTAGAAAGCATAAACAACACTAAACCAACACCTTAAAGCTGTTTCAAAAGTCCTTATCAAATAAGCTATACTAAAGTGATTTAACACCACAAATTTAGACAACTTTTAGACAAAACCATAAAACTCACTTTAAGACTTTAAAAACAGCTTGAAACAACTTAAAAGGGCTTTTTAAAGTTCGCAAAGTGACCCAAACAGTTTTAAGACTCCATTTGACCCATTTTACCTTTTAACCCAAACACCCCTTTAAGTTATTAAAATTCATTTTAGGCTGACTTTTTAAAGATTTAAGCAAGGGTTTTTAAAGACAAATGGAAAACAAGCAATATTAAGCAATTTTTAGCAATAGGAACTCAAAAATAAGCACTCAAAATAAGCAAACAAAGATAAGCAGATTAGGCTATGAAAAAGGACATAACATTTGAAATCTAAAAGCAAGTTATAACTAAGCTATAAACTAAGTATATTAGGCTATATTAAGACTGAATAAGCAATGATTAAGCAAGAATAAGCAGTAAATAAGCAAGTGAACAGTAAATAAGTTAAAAATGAAAATGAAAGCTTACTTGATCCTTTGCACAAAACAAGGATACTAAGGCTCTTAGAGCTATATCAACAAGCTCCAGCTTATCTTATGATAAGCTGGTAAGTCCATAAGCCCATCTACATTGGGCTTATCATCCAACAAAAGCTGAGGTATTTTGATAGTGGATAATGAAATAGTAAAAGCTTAAATAAGCTTTTGAGAAAG
>BQNB010055144.1:27246-38640 GCA_026074375.1 Tanacetum coccineum
AAATCACATGAGATAAGACAGGATCTCATGTGATTCACTATGAATCTCATGTGATTCACTATGAATCTCATGTGATTCACTATGAATCTCATGTGATTCATGTTTGAATCACATGAGATTCAAAGTGAATCACATGAGATCAGACAGGATCTCATGAGATTAATGTTTGAATCTCATGTGATTCATGATTGAAGGCAGTCTAAAACACATACCTCTTTCATGGAATTTTCCACAGAACCAATAAAACCTTCTGCTTCTTTCACCTCAGTTTCGGTCCAGTCAGAATTAAGATCTAAAAGCCCGACCACACGCTCTTTAAGTTCCAGCTCTTGCCTTTGTCTCATCAAGTATGTTGACCAATTTCTGATAGCCGGACGTGTGCGAACAACAGGAAATCTATCAAACTTGGTCGAATCTAAATACAACAGCTGATAAGAAAAAGAAAAAAACAAAAATTAGCTGAATTTAGAAACATGAAAAAGATCATTTAGTGGAATTTAGAAACTTACAATAAGGAATGTTAATGGACCAAGGTAATGATTAGTTCCTGACGGGAGTTTACTGTCTCGAAGACAGTCATAAATATATCCGCACCAATCAATATCTGAAATTACAGAATCTTCACGGAGGCGTCTGACCACATCCAAACATATCTGCCCCTTCAACCCGTCAGCCTTACCCATCGTATTCGTAAACAATGTAAGAAAGTTAACTTTGAAAAGAAAGTCAATTTCTTTAGCAGCAACCAACTTCCGAGCAATATCATTAACTCGGAGATCCCTCAATTCTACAGGATGAAATTGACCAACCCACAACTTTACAAACTCATGGTCAGCTTCTCTTTCATCCAAGTCAAACAATGAGTAACCGCCAACAGGAACACCTAACATATCATGAATTTTCTGACGGGTTACCTCAATTTTATCACCAGTATCCAAGCTCAACATGTAATTTTCGAACTTGGACACAACAAACCATCCCAACTTCGATGGGAGTTGGTCTATGGAAACATTGTGTAGAGAACTAAAACCTATATCCGTCAAAAACCTCAAAATGTCAACTCTTGAGTTTTTTATAGCAGAAAAAAGGGAAGAAGGAGTTGTCCTTGCACGAAAAGAAGGAAAAGTCGAGAGATACTCTTCATGTGCAGCTTGTTCACGCGTTAGCTGTTTCTCTTTTTTCTTACCTTTTTTCGGCACACTCTCCTCGTCAGATTCTTCTTTCTTGATCTTCTTTTCCAATTTACTAATCAGTCGCTTAACCTTTGTTGTATCAATAGACGAGGAATCTGATGAATCTAAACCACTCCTCTTTCTCTTTAAACCAACCTTAATCTTCAACTGCTTCCGCTTTTGATTAGCTTCATCAGAAGAAGAATCAACAACATTAGTCTCAAGCTCGGAATTAGAATCCTCTTTCTTATACTTACCTTTAAATTTCTTCTTTCTATCATCTTCCTTTGATACAATCCTTTTCCTCTTCACAGGTGTTTCCTTGGACTTTAAAACACGAACAACAACCTTGGACTTAACATCTGGATTAACTTTCTGGTTTGACGACCTTAAAACCAGAACTATAGATAATTCTTAGACAACCGACTTTTCCTTCTGCTTAGGATTAGGATTAGGCTTTTCCGCAACAGGAACAACATCTGAATGTGCCTTAGATTTGTTGTCATTTGGATTAGGCGCATTGTCATTTGGCTTATCAACAATAGACTTCTTACCCTTCCCAACTGACTTTTTCTTAACATCAGTGGCCTTATTCTTCAAAGCATCCGACGACTTTTCATTCACAACATCAAACGCAATCTCCTTAACAACATTGCACACACTTCCCACAACAGAAGCCGGTTCCTTAGCCTATAATGGAACAGATTGAGATTAAACTATAATGGACTAAATTCAACCAAATTTTATCAAATATCAGTTAGATTCTACCCTCAATAGATCTGCAATATTAGACTCATAAGGACAAACCAACAAACTAGCATACTTGACTGATTTTTGGTCTAAATTGCTCAACAGCTATTACAAAGACTGTTAACTCAAAACAGATATATAATGATGCAAGAGAAACTGATTTTGATCACAAAAACCATACCTCAAGAAGGATTTTTAGAAATTTATCAAATAAGCAGTTTGTAAAACTCTTGTGATTCTCTATGAATCCCTTGGGATTACTTCCAATCCCTTGAGATTTTTTAAACAAAATAAGTTCTACCATAATCAACATAAGTTCTATCATAATCTCTTGTGATTCTCTATGAATCCCTTGAGATTTTCCATGTTGCAACTGCTTATCCCAAACACCCCTTTAAAACTAGAAAAACCAATTTTAAGCTATATCAGACCTCATTAATTCTCAAATTATGAAAACAGATTTAGTTTTATGAATAATAAGGACAAATTAGCAAAAAAATTAAAAAAATAAGCACTGGATAATAAGCTAGGCTAATGAGCAGTTTTAACTTCTAGATAAGCAGGTTTTTATTAAAACTCAAATCAAACTTATTCTAATGCTATAAACTAGATATCTAAGACATAATAAGCTGCTACTTAGATAGAATAAGCACACTTAAACAATTATAAGCATAGAATAAGCAGTTTAATAAGCTATGACAGAAATTAAGTTAAAAAGTGAAAATGGATCATACCTTGTCATTGTCCTTATCAACAGTAGACTTCTTACCCTTCCCATCTGACTTTTCCTTAACATCAGCGGCCTTATTCTTCAAAGCATCCGAATCATTAACAACATCCGACGCCTTTTCAATGGCCTTATTCTTCAAAGCATCCTCTACATGAAACATAATCTGCTTAGAAACATCGCACACCCTTCCCACAACAGAAGCCGGTTCCTTAGCCATCACCTTATGCTTCTCCTTGTCCTTTTCCTGGTCCAACTCAGCAGGATCATTAACCATAACATTATCTTTATCCTGAACCACAACAGAAGCCGGTTCCTTAGCCGGCGCCGTAACATTATCTTTATCCTGAACCACAACAGAAGCCGATTTCTTAGCCGGCGCCTTATCTACAACAGCATCCGGTTTCTCAACAACAGCAGCCGGTTTCTTAACTGGCGTCTTCTGCTTCCGCGCCTTATACACAACAGTAGCCGGGTTCTTAACCGGCGCCTTATGCTTCGGCACCTTATCCTTTACAACATTAACCTTATCCTTTTCTAAATCAGTCAACTTATGCTTCAGCGCCTTATCCTTTCCAACATTAACCTTATCCTTTTCTAAATCAGTCAACTTATCCGAAACAACCGGCGCAATACCACTAAAATTTACATTAGCACTAGACATAATAAGTTCACCAGTGATAGGATTAAATTGAGAGACCGGCTGTGGGTTACTTGACACAAGCTTATCCCTCTCACTCATCGTAATACACCTACGCCTAGGAGAATCACTATTACCAGTATCCTTCGATTTGATAGGAGAAACACGATCAATACCCTTAACACCTAACATCAAACAAAAAAATAAAAATAAAAACAATCAGTAAACAAAAATAAAAAAGCAAAAACACTAATAAAAAAACACCTAAATAAAATCACATGAGATCAGACAGGATCTCATGTGATTCACTACTTATTACGAAAATAAGCAAAATAAATAGAAAAAAAGCAACAATAATTGATAAGAACATAAATAAGCAACAACAAACTGATAAGCACAAAATAAGCAAAATAAATAACAAACAAATACAAAAAACTTCTTAATAAGAACAAAAATAAGCAAAATAAATAGAAATGTATACCAGAAGACAACTGAGGCTTATTTAACGGATTATTTTGATCGGAATCCGGCAACAAAGACGATTTGGGCAACTCATCTCCCTTAGATGCTTTTACGTCGTCTCGAATGTCCATCGTATGCTTATTTAACTGCTTATTGTTTGCTTATTTCGTCTTAGGGTTTGATTGGGATTAAAATCAGTTAGATTTGGGGGTGGGTGGTTATTGTGGTGGTTAGTGTGTGTGTTTTGTGGGTGGTTTGTGTGTGTAGTGTGTGTGTTTTGAATCGGGTGAGTGAAATGAGCCGGTGTAATGAGAGTGTAAATTTACAAAAATGCCCTCAAAAATGGACGGCCAAGATTGATTAGTTTGTTCTTTTTTGGGGACATGTTCTTTATAGAACTTTTCTCTAAAACCATAATACAAACGTGATGTTTCTTTTCTTCCAAAAGTGTGAACTGTTACTGGTATATCTTCTGTTTAACTAGCCAAATAAGATCGAGCTTCACTTAAAAAATCTTCATCGCATTCAATTTGGAGTGGCAAATTACCTTGTCGTTCCAACCTACGCTTACCAATATGTGGCACATGATAGTTGTTGCCTCCGTGGATCTTAATGATTTCTTTCATACATGTTTGTAACGTTAAAAAAACATTGTTAAGCTCATTTGATTGCATCCTCTCGAACGATGTTTGAACGGCATGGACCAATTCATCAATGTTACCCAAAACCTCCTGTTCTTGAAGTGATTGGATTGCTCGAAAAAATCCAAGATCCAAAACATTCAAATCCGGACTATTTGGAGGTTGAAAACAAAGACGGATATCAAATCCATCTCGAGACGCCGCTTCAAGAAACGCACTATCATTAACATCAATATGCGGCTTTGCATTGTCTTGTTGAATATATATAGGACGGGTATGACCTTGCGGCCATTTAGCTCTAATATCGGGTAAAACTTTTTCTATCAACCATGATCTTGTTATCTCTTTATTCACTGATAAAATAGGCTTTGTCTCCAATGTTCCCGCAACACGGTTCTTGCTTGAACGCTTAGCGGGTTCTAATGTTGTAAACGGGTAGATGCCAATTTTTCCTGAGAAAACTTCGTTACCCGATGCATCAAATCTTGGTCGTGCTACAACGGCTAGAAACATGACCTTTGTCATGAACTTCTTGCTTTTACACGTTCTTAATGGTTCATTCTCGCCGGGGACAAGATAGTAACGTTTTGATGGTCTTGACATGTAAAACCATTTTTCGTCAATGTGAACGACGTCAAACATGTCATGGAACACATGGCTTGAACTTGTTAATGATCGACTAATTTTAGATAAGCAAAATTCTAACCTTGATCTTTCATTCTCACTTGTGAGACGTGGCTTGATGGCGTTCGTATGAGGTCGAAGTACACCTTCCTTTATTCATCTATGCATAGTCGATTTGGAAACATCCATCGACTTTGCAAGAGACCGAATGCTGGTACGAAGACGTAACGGAACTTGTGAAACTTCATCCATATCGATTTGTACTCTTTTACGTCCAACGACGGTTGGCATCTTCGACGATAAATCAACATTTAGTCCATGGTCGACTTGAAATTTAGCTCGATACCAAATGCGACTTACTGTCTTTGGACATACTGAGAACGAAGAAGCTACCTCACTTATGGAACCCTTTCTCAGTTGCCCATTAAAACTTACTGTCTTTGTGTTCTTTTTGGTGAATGGAATTATGGAATTCTCCATATACAATGGAGTAATGACGTTGACAATAGTGAAATTTTAAGATGTTTAAAACAAGAGCAGAAGGGGTAATGAACTTATGATAAACTCTTTGATATATAGAAAACATATGAACAAACATAAAGTCTAATGTGAATTTTTTATGCATAAAAACTGGCGGCAAAAATTTGCCTCCATATGTTTTGTGAATAAAAAAATGAAATTTAAATCGTAGAGTACAGTATTTTGTTAAAATAATGGCGGTACAATTGGATTTAACAAGTTTATTTAAAGTAAATTGGAGTTAAACATTAAATGTTTGGCGGCAAATGGTAGTACGTTCATTTAATGTTTAGGTGGAGAAAGAGAAAGGGTAAAAGTGTCAATTTGTTAGAGAAAAAATGCATTAATTATAGTTTTCTTAATCCGTGTGTTTTTTGTCGGAGGACAATAAAAATGGGACGGAGGGAGTAAATCATTAACGAAGATACAACTTAACTACAGTACTACTGCCAAAATACTACACACGAGCTTGCTTGGGTCGTAACTTTTTAGTGACTTTGAGACTAACTAGCAATTAAGTTGTCGCGCGGTGCTTATGTAGATCATAGATCACATCTAATCACTATTGCATGAGATCCGTGACGCTTAACTCATACTGGTCCTCAATTTTAGTGTGGATTTTAAGATGTAATTAGTAATTATGTTGTTGTGCGTTGCTGCGTGTGATAGAGATCACAGTTATTTACTATCACACGAGTCAATGACGCTTAACTCATATACAAATTCTCAACTTTTCTTGTGACTTTAGTGTACGTCTCATAAGTCATAATGATTAATGAAATGAGCAACTAGTACTCAACTTCAATTCTGTGACTTTGTCTTCTACTGTAATAAGTAGTAAAAAATCTAGTTCTTGTGACGGCTACAAATTTTTGTTGAACATCATCAACAAAAATAGATGCTTGAAGATCAAGCATGATTATTTATATATGCAAGTCACGCGATAAAACCCATATTAGACAAGATAGGTCGCAAGCCTTTTCTTTCCCGTCTTCCTCATATAGTTTCTGAAATCTCATTTCTAGTAATCATAGACAATTTAGTTTTAGGCATGATTGCTAGAAAAGTTTGTGGCACATATGATCTATTGACAAGGAAAAACGCCAAAATACATTTTGAATGTGTAATCGTGCATCATGATAACGATTCTCTAACAACGTGTGCAACACTTCCGACCTGAGTAAATTGCGAGTATTTAGAAGTGGATTCGATATAACATCTTTTATACTTCTAAGATTGATAGTATCAAACAAAAAAGTAGTGCATTTAAATATAATTTGAATAAATACTACTAGCAGGGAAATCACGCTTTGCGGCGGCGGGTACCCTTTGATTAGTCGGAGAAAACAAAAGGAAAATAACCCCGATCAGGCCCGGTTAATCCATTTTTATAGGTTCTACCAGTTCTCTTCGGTTCGTTTTCAGAAGGCTTTTATTTGCTAGCCGAACCGGTGACCACTCATGTTCTCGGTTGAACCCGTTGGCCCAGTCCGGCTTTCAAAACTATATAGCATATAAATTGTATAGAGCTTTGTGTGTTTTATTAGTTTGTTCAATGTGTATAATAACATGTATTTTTCATTTTAGGAGTGTTTTAAAATTACATTAATTAGTAATTGATGTTTGAATAATAACATTAAATGTTTTGACTAGTTGATTCAATTGATATAGTATATATATAATATAACACAATGCAAATTCCAACCAATTGCCCTTGACCAAGGCAAAAAGTCAAAATTCACAAATAGAATCAATATATATCCGGAAGTTTGATTTTCCGGGTCGTTATGTCCCAACGAGGTGTGCAATTGAAAATCGAATGACGAATTGATAATCGATGTTTGAATATGACAAGATTATGATTGGTTTTCTATTACTACAAGTGAAAATGCAAAATCAAGCAAAAGTAAACCTAAAACGAAAGCAATTCAACTTAAATCCTAAAACGGTGATGTAAAAACGCGAGCTAAAAACCTAAATTATTCAATTTTAATCCTAAAATGATTTTTTAACTATTAATGGGTCCTAGTTGACTAAAAAGGAAGTTTAAAAAAACTAGATCGAAAACGGAGTTGATGAAGACTAAAAACGAGTCAAAACAAGAACGGGATCGAATCCCGTTCTTTAAAAAATGAACTTTTGAAAAATTGACCCTACGAAAGCTCTAATATTTTTCCTAGAAACTATTTGATAAAAGAAAATTTAAAATTTTTTATATATTTTTTTGACTTTTTATGTATTTTTTATGAATTTTCTAAGTTTTTAATGAAAATTAAATCTAAAAAATACTAAACTATTTTTAAAAATTATGAAAAAATTAGGAAAATTAGCTGAGACTAATACTGTCCTAGGAAAAATAAGCTGTCCCCAACAGCTTATCCCAATAAGCTGTTAAAAATCAAAACAGCTTATTGGGCTTAAAGGGCCAAAAAGCCCTTAAGTAATAAATAAACCAACACTCTACCGGATGAGCTATTGTAGCACAGCGGTAGAGTGTGTGGGGGTTATAAGGGTTGATGAGTGTTGAGGTCTTGGGTTCGAGCCCAGGCTCCCCGGGACTTCCACTTATCCCCTTTTATTTTTTTTTCAAAAATTCAAAAAGCAAAGTTGTAAACGACTTAAAAATAAGCACTTTTAAAACTTGGAATTTTTCATGAAAGCTTATGAATAAGCTGTAAAACAGCTTAAAACTTGACAGCTTATACTTTTTTGGCTTTTCAAGACTTAAACAAATGTAAAAAGGGAAATAAGCACTAAACTACTCTAAATAAGCAAACATAAGCTATTCTAAACATAATAAGCAAAATGAAACATGAATAAGCTGCAATTAAGCTAAGAAAGACTGAATAAGCAATAAAGGGCTTGAAAACTAAAAAATTATAAACTAACTAGGCAAATAAGCTAAAATAGGCTACAACAAGCTAAATTTAACTGAAATAAGCATAAACTAACTTAGACTACTCTAATAAGCACAATGGAATGAAAAATAAGCTAAGAAATTCAAATGTGCTATCTGACATAGAAAATTTATGCAAAACAGACAAGGGGGCACTTTGGGGCTTATGAATAAGCTCAAGGATGGACTCTAATGAATCTATAAGCTAAAGAAAGGAAAAAAAAGACATAAAAAGCTATAAGAAAAAGCAATTTATAACTATTTTTTTGAAACAAAAATAAGCTATGAAAAAGCTGTTTGAAAACAGCAGTATTAACTTTTAAGTTAATACTGCCAGAACTGACTTATCTTATTTTTTTTATTTTTAGACAAATTAAGCAACACAAATTGGGAGATAAGCAATCACAGACACATAGGCATGCACAATAAGCAAGTAAGAACAAAAAGCACTAATTATAAGCTACCAAATAAGCCAGAAATTGGCTTTTTAAAAGTTCAGCACCAGGGGAGCTTTTGAGCTGCAAAGCCTAAGATGGGCTTTTCAGGCTTAAAATTAAGCTAGCAGATGGATTCCAAAGGGAATGGGGCTTATAGGGGCTTAAAGCCAGGCCTGAGGGCTTATTAATTCAGAAATCTCTTTGGAGTTTGGATCACAAATGAGCCTAGAAGAGGCTTAGGAATTAGGCTATTCTTCTCAGCAGCTGCTGCATTTCTTAAAGCTAAGAGGCTTCTTGCAGCCCTTAAATAAGCTGACCAAATAAGCTTCAAAATGGAAAACAAGCTCAAATTGATAGAGATAGGTACCTAATGAACTTATGGGTGCAATTTCAGATTCTAAAGCTGTCTTTAACTTATCTAATTTTAAGCTTAAAAATTAAACTTATCAACTGATAGGTGGTATTGACATAACAAAGCTAAACCAAAAACATCAATTGCAAGCACTTGACTAAATCCTATAGCATTATAACACTTCAAATAGACATGAAAATATGGACTTATGACTACCTTAAGCTCAAAATCAAAATAAGCTAATCTACAACACAAATTTACCACAGATTTGAAACATAGCTAATTTAAACTTGACTTTTTAGATTTAACTTATAAAAACTATTTAAAACTACTTTTTAGACCTAAGTTAAGCTAATAGAAACTGACTTGTTGACCCAACCCATGACATAAACCAATTTGACCCTTTTTGGGTCTTATCCCAAACACCCCTTTATTGTTCCAAAAGGCTTTTTAAGGCTGTTTTAATGAAAATTAAGCTAAGGGTCTTCAAAACAGATTCTTATACATGGATAATAAGCATAAATAAGCACCTTCAAACAGTCAATAAGCACTAATAAGCTGAAAATAAGCAAATGCACTAAAATAAGCAAAAAATGAAGGAAAGAAGACTTACAAGACCCTTTGCTCTAAACAAGGGCAAATAAGCTCTTAAGAGCTTTGTCTACAAGCTCCAACTTATCAAAGATAAGCTAATAGTGTCCATAAGCCCATCCATTTCTGGCTTATCATCCAAAATATAAGCTGAGGTGATTTTTTTGGGTGAATTTTTGTGATTTTTTGTTTACTGCTTAACCTTTTTTAGTTGCTTAATGAAAATAGCTTATCATTATGCTCTATGGAAAACTTCTTAACATACTTTAGCACGAATTAACAACTTAAGAACTTGGAATTTAAAACTTGGATAAAAACCTCAAAACTTCATTAAGCTTTAAAAAGAATACAAGGGTGAATAAAATGTTATAATAAGCTGTAAATAAGCTGAATAAAAACTAGATACCCCTAATGGGTTACAATGGCCCTATTTATACTAAAAACTTCCTCCTTGGGTCTTCCAGCTGTGCTTTCTTTGTGAGAGCAAACTGAGGTGTGCTTCTTGTGTGAGAGCAATCAAAGCTTCAATCTTGGCCCTCCATTAACATTTGTGCTTCTTTAAGTCAATGAGAGTCTTTGGATTTTGTGAATATATGTGGGATTGCCAACATGGAAAATATACATGGGGAGGTGGTGGTAGTGGAGGTGAGGGTGATTGTTTATCCTCTGAATTTTTTATGGTTGCAGGGTAAAAGGTGGGAGAGATGACCCGTGATTGGTTCTTGGGTTTTGTTGGCGGGAGAATTTGTTTTGGGTAACAGGGATGAAAGTTTGGTGTATTGGCAAGTATGGTCCCTCAAAGATATATACCATGTTGCACCTTTAGTCCTTTGTGGTGATGGATGTTTAGGGACATGGCAAAAATAGCCCCTGAAAGACATATGTCTTATTGCACCGCAAGTCCTTGTGGGGAATAACTTTTAAGACTAGGCAGAAACAGCCCCTCAACCATATAAGAGTATTTGCAGAATGAGTCCTTGTGATTTGAGTTTGATGATTTGACAACTTCAGTCCTTGGAGTTGTATTTTTGACTTTTGACTCTTCTTTGACTTTATCGGGGTTGACTTTTTGACTTTGACTGACTTTGGCTTCGATTTGACTTTGTCTTTTCCATTCCGTGCTCGGTTTTGTCGTTTTTGGCTTTCTTTTTGTCCTTTTCTTGAATATCCGTTTCCTGCACAATTCAAATGCAAAACATACAAATACAATGTATTTTTGGTACGTTTTTAGTCATTTAAGTCCGTTTTTAATGGAAAATGGTATGTGTAATTAAGCACATACCAAAATCCCCCATACTAAGATATTACCGTGTCCTCACGCAATGTTATGAAGTAAACATTTACGAAAACTAAGAATCTTGATCCCCCTCGACTAATAACCTCAAAAAGTAGCTAAGTGTTCGTTAAGGGGAACTAAAGAATCAATAGCTTTGACAAGTCCCGTTTTCACCATTTTTATATTTACACTAACTATCCCTAATATTTTTGTATTTTTCTTTTTCTCAACTTAACTAACATGTTTGACTTCCTTTATTTTATCAACACTGGGATCATAGAATGAGAAGCGCCCATAGAATAATCTA